>JARVLU010001586.1:29371123-29381437 GCA_031762415.1 Simpsonichthys santanae
TCCCTTCAACCTGAAAACATGAGAAGGTTGTTGAAGTAAAAACAGAAACTGTCAGAACCCCCGCCCCCCGCCCCCAAGCAGTGTGAGGTGAAGAGGATGCTTTCTGTGCCTCTTACTGAGCAGACTCCATGTCTTTGTAGAAGTGCTGGGACACGTAGCACACGTCTTCTTTCACCTGGTTGATGACGTACGTCTCATCCATCACATGAAGCTGCCTGGAAACATAAAAAATGATATGAAAACAAGAACTGTTTGTTTTCAGTTCATCAGATCCTGAAAACACAAACCGATACGAGATGATCTCCTTCAGGTGATTCGTCAGGAGCTTCCCCCCGACATTGATCCTGAAACAAACCAACAGGCAGCTGTTAGAGTCGTTACTGTTGTCGGTGATGTCACGGCTGCAGCTCGGCGCCCTCTGACCTGCGGATGCCCTCCTTCAGTTTCTTGCTGCGACAGTACGGGGCGACGTGGGTGAAGGAGAACCCCGAGTCCACCACCAGGCAGCAGAGCTCCGACGGCTTCGAGTGGAAGTAGTGATGAGCGCTGAGCGAGCCAGCTGCAGGAACACACGAAGGGTTGACCTGATCCCAGAGCAGCAAAAACAACCCACAAACCAGCCACTGCTCACCAACGCTAACTCCATCCAACAACCGCAGAGACCCAGAAGAAACCAAACGTTAAAACAAATCATTTTTAAACCCTGGCCTGGGTTTTCTTGATATGCAAAAAACAAATTGATAATAAATTAGATCTTCCTCATTTATAATTTCAACTGTTTTACAGAGTTTCTTCTCCTGTCATCTTCTTTCAGCTGTTCCCTCTTCAGGGGTCTCCACAGCGAGTCCTCCTCCTCCATCTCTGTCCTCTCTCCAATTCCCTCCATGTCCTCTCTAACTGCATCTTCTCTTTGTCGTTTTCCTGGCAGCTGCATTTCTAACATCCTTCTACCAGTACAGCCACTGTCCCTCCTCTGGACATGTCCAAACCACTGTCCCTCCTCTGGACATGTCCAAACCACTGTCCCTCCTCTGGACATGTCCAGACCATCTCGGTCTGGCCTCTTTAACATTATCTTCCAGTTCTTCAACCCGTAACGTTGTTTTTTGGACTTCAGCTGCTTGTTCACTCAGTTTCTGTCCATTTGAGGACGATTATCAAAGTGACAAATCTTAATTATAGAAATAAAAGTACAACATAAGATTTTTGGTAGGGGTGCACAGATTGCGGTTTTCAAGCCGATCAACAATTTCTAAAAAGTCTGACCTGCCGATTCCGATTTGGTTTTATAAGCAACACTGTCAGGTGTTATAAGGTCACAATGCACCTTCAATCTTATTTTATTGAAAAACGTGTCCTTGAATAATATCCTAGAAACAACACAGTTTTTTTTTAACTGGCCATGAGGTAGTGCTCTGAAATATACAGTACATGAAGTTCAGACAATTGTTAAAACTTAAAAAATCGATTAAATCATTTTCTCACAAAAGTATCGTCCAATTTCCCAAAATTAAGAAAATCGGGGCACCCCTAGTTTTTGGGTATTTCAGAGAAACGTTAGTGATCTAAAATCTGGGTTTGACTGCAGCTCGACTCACCGTTGATTCTGAGAGCCGACTGGAACTGGTACTCCTCGAACAGGATCTCGTTCATGGACTCCTGAATGGAGCTGAAGTTGAAGTAGGGTTCTGTGATGATGATGCTGGTGTCTGCAAACTCCACCTGGTCAGAAACAAACAGTCAGCTTCAGGCTAAAGAAGGAGAGAGCTTGTTCAGATGATAAACACCTTAAACATCTCTTTTCCAAACAGATGATCCCAAACTTTCCTCTGGACGTCCCAGTTGACCAGGTAACCCTGCAGAGACACAAACAGAGACAGCAGATGGAAATCTCACCTTTTTATAGACGTTACAACCTACAGTATTTCCTAACTCAGATCTGCAGGGACACCCTAAGTTTAAAGCTAACACACATCTTACTGCAGCTACTACAGGAAGAACCCACTGAAGGTTCAGCAGAAAAAAACTCAGCAGCATTCTGAAGGAACGGGTAACATCTGGGCCCAGCTGTTCACAGACACACTTTTAATTTGAAATAAAATAAGACAAAAATGTTTCTGATCAAACTCAAAAGAGTCCCCTGTCCTCTGTGTGTTTTTGTTTGTTACAATGAAAGCAGCTGATTGGTGCTCCTTCAGATTTAGATGACGCTGCGTTAAGTTTTCCAGCCAGGATCAGCCGAAGGTTTATCAGCAGCTGAAGTTTTGGTGGCGGCCTGCTGACCTTCTGAAAGGGGAGGATGTAGAAAAGACCCGAAGGATCTTTGATCTCGTCCAGCTGGTTGGCCGTGAAGGTTTTTAATCTGGATGTCTTTGAGCGAAACTGACAGTTTGGGATGACGCTGATGGAGAAAGAAATTTTTTAATTAAAAAAATATATATATTAAGTGTTAAAAATACACTAAGATGGTCTCAAACACCATTCATCAAATGAAAACTCAATTGATATGTTAAATTCAGGTAATATTCCTGGATGTTAAACTTCCAGTAACATGAAACAAAAATTATAATCAAATACAATTTATATGATTAGAAAAAAACTTTTGTTATAAAAATATAGACAATTTTCATTTTTCAAGAGAATTAAAGAAATTAGGTGAATTAAGACCTTTACATGTTGATACTCAGAAAAAAAAAATAGCCAACAAAACTGAAGCTAAAAGTAAGGGAGAACTTAAACCTTATTTTAGAAGAAAAGAAAAAAAAAAAGTCACCTTTTTTGTGATTTATTTACCTGGATGATTAGTGTTTTTTCTTTTTAATACAATTTGAAATTCATCATATGCAATCAAACACATATCTTAGTAAAATAATTCACGTTTATTCAGTCCAACAGCAGTTTACAAACTAAATAAAACGTTAATTTCACTGCTATCGTTTATAATTTAGTCAGATACACATTAAACACATCGATCCTACCTGACTTTCTCCGAACTGTAGCCGATTTTAGCCGAATTCGCTCCGTTATCCAGAACCAACGTCGCCATTTCAAACCCAAACTGATTACGTCAACTATATGAAAAAAAAAAACAGCTTTTAATTTTTTATTAAGAATACACATCAAAACCAGGCATATTTTAATAAAGTTAGCTGCTCATTTGTAGCCAATCAAATTTCAGATGTGTCCGTGTATGGAAAAAGTCCGTGTGGAAACACGTGACGCCATGGAATTTGTTCCGTTTTATATTTAACACAGAAATGGAGATTGAAAGACTGAAAATGCTTCAAAATGAATACATAACACAATCACCCTAAAATAATTTTAAATAACGTATAAATTAATACTTTATTTAAAATACTTCAAAACAAGAACATCTGATTGTATTTTTATTAAAAAATGAGCATATAAGAGGGAGCAGAGAGGACAGATGAAATAAAATACTGTACTCCTTTTTATGTTTTTTTTTTTAATTGAATGGGTCCTTTTAACTTCTCAGTATTTACTCTGATATTTAATATTAGCCAGTTTATTACAACAACAATACATGTGTTGTTCTTGAATGCAGATACAATATAAAATTTTATATACACAAATTTTCAAGTACCCAATGAGGGTGGAGGCAGGTATGGGTTTTTCACCTTTCCAACCCACATTTTGATGTTGTCGTTCCAAGGAGTTGAACCAGCAACCTTCTGATCACAGGGTCACCTTCTCTAACCTCTGCCACCACTCCCCCCTACTTTGACCTCATGTATTTCATGGAAATGTCTTATTATTACAGATGTATTTACCAAAGACTGACTGTAAGAATGCAACTGACAATGATAATAAAGTTCATGCGCAATCATCCAGGTACCAAATCCAATAATTCTCAGTCGGGTCATCTGGACAGTTTATTTTTTATAGAAACGTTTCGCCCTCCATCCGGAGGGCTTCATCAGTCAGAGGAGTTCTAGTAAACTGTTTCCCCACCAAGCAGTAAACACCTTAAGTGGACCAACTAGTTTGCTGGAGCTAAGATGGTTTCTGGAGGCTGTCCTGTCCCTCGTCGACTCCTCGTAGGCAGGCAGCCACAGCCAAAGTGGTTCAAAACACTTTTATCTGCAAAACTGTTCATAAATACAAACCAATGCATCAGATTTATTGCGCATCTCCATCCCTAATGTCTCTTCTGTGGACGTCAACATTGTTGACTTACTTTGAGTTTCTTTGGCTGTTTCTGCAGGTAAACAAGCACATGTAGATATTCAATTTATTATCATTTTTACCAGTTTTCATGATATTGGACAGACACCTTAGCCAAAAAGCCCAATTTAAAACAATATGTTCAGGCACTTTGCTACCATCAGCCGAGAGAGACCATTTGCTCCACTTTCCATTTGACAAACAGAAAATAGTGTTTTAGCACCAACAAGGAGATTCCCAAAAGCTATTAGCTGAAAACCTGTCATATATACGACATCAGAACCAAAACATGATGCCGCCCTCAGGTTCTGAGTCAAACCTTTCCCAGAATTTAAACAAGTGACTTGATCTTTCTTTATTCAGGTCTGACATTTCATCAGTTGTCGTCCACTTGCTCCCTTTAAAAAACAAAAACAAACAAACAAACAAAAAAAAAACAGACTACAAATTAAGCTCCATGTTCAGGTACTGGACTGAACACAAGTGGAAAAAAGGAGCCAAAGCCCAAGAAAAAAAACGTGAAAAATAATCTGGAGAAATGTTAATTAGGACAGTTTTTAAAGTCTGTGGAAATAAAATCTGAAGAACCTACAGAGACCAAACTTTTGCACCTTGTCTGAACAGTTTTTAAAACATTAAATAAATTGTCCTCGCCTCGGCAGAAGTTTTAGAATATTCAGAACTTGGGTCGTGTTCTGAATTTTTCTAGTTTCACGTTATGAAACCGAGCTCATTTTATTTAAAATGCCCAGTTGTTCTTTGCTTTGCTGTAATATACAGTACACCTTTAACCACACCAAGTTTGTTAAAAGGTTTGTCAAACCGGTTGTTTGTCGTTGAGACTCAGAATATTTCAGCTTTATGTGGTTTATATAAACAGTCTGTCGTTCAAACCAAGCTGAGCTTAAATATGGAAGCAAACATGACCACAGAGACAGTGCAGCGATTCTGACATTAAGTAAAACACCATGATTACTAATCAGCATGTAAGGATGCAATGGACTCAAACTGCAAGGGGCCTCTTCACGGTTTTAGTTTTCTTGTCTGAGAAGTTGATTTTTATTGATAAAGTCAACGAAAGCCTCAGTAAAACCAAAGGTGTTTGTGGCCAGATGTGGAGAAACAACGTCTGACTGGCATCATCTGAGAAGCTGTAAATTGTTCTGGTCTTCTCACCCAGGGCGTGAACTCTGATGCTTCACATAGCCACGTTCCACTTTTGGAGAAAATATGTGAAAACAGCAGTTTCTTAACAGTTACGTTAACTTCTTTTTTATTATAGTATTTTTCGGACCGTAAGGCGCACCAGATTATAAATCGCATTAAGCAAAACGAAAACATTTTGACAGATTTTTGAGCACCGTGTACCACATAAAATTGGTTTGAGATCAGTAAGCACAACCAGAATTAATGCATAAGGCGCACCGGATTATAAGGCTCACTGTTGATTTTTGAGAAAATTAAAGGATTTTAAGTGCGCCTTATAGTCTGAAAAATACGGTACTGTTTTTGTTTAGTGGGGAAAACAGTTTACTTGGGACTCCTCAGACTGGTGAAGCCCTCCGGATAGAGAACGAAACGTCTTTCCACAAATAAGAAACTGTCCAGATGAACTGATTGACCATTATGGAATTTTGTACCTGTATGACTGAGCATGAACTTTGATGTCTTGAACAACTTTGGCTGTGGCTGTCTGCCTAAGGGGAGCCGATGGGGGGACAGGACAGCCCCCAGAAACCATCTTATCACCAGCAAACTGGTTGATCCACTAAAGGAGCGTACTGCTTAGTGGGGAAAACAGCTTGGGACACCTCAGACTGATGAAGTCCTCTGGATTGAGGGCGAAATGTCTTCCCACAAAAAAATAAACTGACCAGATGACCTGATTGGTCATTATTGGGTTTTATACAGATTGAGCATGAACCTTGATATCTTTTTGTCTAACTCCATCACCACTTCCTATAAATCTTGAAAGTCCTCTGTCAAACTGAACAAATCAGAAAATGTAGTTTATATTTGATGCTAATTAAAAATAAAAGTTTTCTTCTCCTGAGACTCAGTTTATACATTAACTGTAGTTCTGAACCTAATCTACAACAGTAAAAAACATTTAAATGAGAAAATAAAAATACCTAATAAGATGTTCAAGAAATGAGTTGATAAAGTTAAAGCATGTTGCCCACCAATGTTTTAAACTAAAGATAGTCTTTTGTTAAGAAATGATTTGTTATAGGTCAAACCTGAACGTTAACAGCTCAAAGTATGTGTTAGTAACGTGTCTCAGCTACTACCACCCCAAAGTTTAGCCCAGTATCTGCAAAACGGACTAGTAGTTACAAAACTACGCCTTTTGGCAGCTGGTGATGATAAATAAATATCTACTGTAGTTTGAAAACAAAAACAAAAGAGCAGTCGTGCTGTTGGCGATTATTGGGAAAATGTTTGTGCTGTAATATTCACGTGTTTATGATGGTAATTTGGCACAAACTGTCCCACTTAATCCACGTTTTGAACCCAAACCTTGTTGGTATGACTGGTTTATGTTCTGTGTGATGAAAGAATAAACCCAGACTGACCAGTGTGCTCATGTTCAGATCATACCGTAAAGTTAAATATATATTCAGATCAATAACCTGATTATTTCCCACAGTTCCACTGGTGTTACGATGCTGCAGTGAGTTTGTTGAACATCACGGCGTCGTGGACGGAATCTACAGGTTGTCTGGAGTCTCGTCCAACATCCAGAAACTGAGGTCAGTGCACGTGCGCGCGCTGCTCTCCGACCCCGTTTCTATAAATATAGAGGTTTAAATGGAATCTCTGTTTGCGTTCGCACAGGAGTGAGTTTGAGTGCGAGGGGACTCCGGATCTGAACAAGGATGTGTACCTGCAGGACATCCACTGCGTCAGCTCCCTGTGTAAAGCTTACTTCAGGGAGCTGCCCAACCCGCTGCTCACCTACCAGCTGTACGACAAGTTCGCTGTGAGTGCTGCTCTGCTCATGCACAACCATGGTTTTTATTATTATTATTATTAGACCTTTATTTATACAGGTTTGTTCCCACTGAGCCTCAAAGACTCATTTACAAGAGAGACCTGTTACGTACAACATACAGGCAGATGAGAAAAAGATCACACGATGGTGGAGGAAGCCCCCAAAATTGTGTCTCACACCATTTACTGTCCGGGAAATGCTATAAAAGATGCAAAAAAGACATTGCAACATTAAAAGTGAACAATGACATCATAATACAGTTATGCATGAGGTCGACAAAGCCGGTGAGTTATAAACACTCCAGAAAGTTCCAAAGTTCTGATAAGATGGTACAGTGTCTGTCAGCATCATGGTTCTGGTAAGGCCACAGATGTCCTCGGGAGGTGGGGTTGGTTCAGGCTGAGCTTCTAGTTTACGTATCCTCCAGGAGCAATTAGAGATAAGTTGACCTGTCCAAGGCCAACAGGGAGGTCAAATTCAAATAAACAACAATTGTTTGGGCCACCAGACTCTGTTTTCTGTCGAATCCAAACAGCCAGACTAGTGGACATTCTGCCCGGTCCGTGCTCGGTTTAGCTTTCTCCAAGATTGAATCCTTCATACTGGTGAGTTCTAGGAGCAGCAAGTGGACTACGATTCTCAAAAATCACATCCAGCTTGTGGTTGAGCACAATAAGCAAATGAGTCTGAGCGCTCGAAGCACAAATTAATCCTTCACATAAGGCTGGCAGCTTTACCACGGCCGAAACTGCTTCCATCATCGTCCTAAATTGTCAATATCCAAGGTATCCACCGATTCCAAAAAGCAGAAACGCCGTTATCATAAATCCAATAATGTACACATCTTCTACTTCCTCCACGGACAGAACAGATAGGCACGCCTTCTTCCACTCACCCCAGGAATCAGTGACATACTGAGCTGTGTGGGTCCGTTCAGGGCATGAGGGCTCTCCAGCACCCGGTCGTCTGGTGGAAAATATTTTAACAGTTAAGTTGAGGGACCAGCTGACCAAATCCATAATAATTTCAGATTCAGAAGATGTGTAAAGAGAGGCTCTGAGGGTGACAGACAAGAGAGCAAAAAATAACTAAAAATGGCTTCGTCGAAGGAGAAAGAGAGGAAGAAAAGACGTGTAAAGTTAAATATGTATCCCGTAAGTATATAACCGTCAACACATTGTTTCATAATTGGCTCTGGATTTAAAATGTTTCCTTCAAAATTAAATGGACATCAAAGCCGCTGAAAAAAGGATAGTGAATGTCAGGTTTTATTTCAAGGTTCAATGCTCAAGGTGACTTTATTGTCATTCGCATCACATGTGGTACATGAGGTGGAACAAAATTGTGTACTCGAGGTTCCAGTTACACCCAAAAATAGCAAAAATATAATGTTTAAAAGGGAAACAGTATACAAGGATCCAAGATATACGCTAAACAATAATAATATAAGTCGCTGGTGCGTCGCTGATGAGTTTTCTTGATCAGGCTGGTGTTGTTGCTCCAGTTGAGGTTGTCATTCAGGTGGACACCCAAGCACTTGTAACTGGAGACCACTTCCACTGCAGATCCTCTTATGTGCAGCGGGGCGGGTTGCTCCTGAAATACACAGGTGTACAGGTGTACAGTCATATGTGAGCAGAGTGAACAGGAGGGGGCTCAACATACAACCCTGAGGGGAGCCAGTGCTGAGGGTTATGGTGAAGGAGGAGAAGTTATGGATCCTCACAGACTGTGGTCTGTTGGGTTAGAAATCCAGGACCCAGTTGTAAATGGAAGGGATTATAGTGTGATTATAGCAGTATAGGATAGAGTTCTAGGTAAGAACGTCTAAAACTGTTGCACAACTTAGACAGTGGTGTTGTTTTAAAAATGTTAGCAAAGTTTGGGAACCGAAAAATGTAACATTTATTATTTTGGCATTAGTTATTGAGCTGGAGATCCTTGGACTGCAGTAACTTTATCAAGTCTGACATAGTTTACGTCATTTTCTGTGTTTTATCTTCAGATTTTCACCACATCGTCTTTTCTTTTCTTCCTATTGACCTTTTAATCTTTTAAAGAGCCCATGTAAAACAGATAAAACTGGAAAAATTAGTATTCTTATAGAAGATGGAAACATTTTTGCATCCCGTGTTTTCTTGCAGGAAGCTGTAGCCATCCAGTTGGAGGAGGAGAGACTGATAAAGATCAGAGATGTGCTCAAAGAGCTTCCTGCTCCTCACTACAGGTAGGCTGCGACCGAACGAGGCTTCAAACCAACTGAATGGTTTCAGATGATCATAAGAAGTCAGTATTCTGCAGTTTCATCCATTTTATGTCTATAATTTAGCAGTTTGCCTATTTTTATTAGCTCCAAATATAAATATTAGTATTTTAAAATTTGTATGTGCTATATAAATAAATTGACATTGTACTGTATATACATGTTAGGAAGAAATCGTTCTTCTTCAGAAGAATTTGAGCTTTTTCCTGTTGAGACAATGTTTCCAGGAAGTTGTGGGGCTTTAGTTTTCACTTAACCTGTACAGGAAGTTTGGAGGTTTTTACAGAAAAAACATGCAGTAGATAATGTGTTTAATAATTAAACTTATTCTAGATTTTACTTTGTTTATGGGATAAATAAAACATTTAAAAACATATTCTACTCAAATAGTAGTTAACAAAAGTGTATTCTCAATCTCTGGCTGAAAATAAAAACTGCCTTATGAGCACAGTTTTTGGTTCACGTTACTAAAAAGTGAAGAAATAATAATAATATATTAAAAATATATACGTTTATCTAAATATAAATGTTTAACTCGGTGGAGCATTGTGTATTCTCCAAACAATGAAAACATATTTTTAGTATTCATTTTTAATTTCAATGAATAATAACGTACAATCAAGTACAAAATTTAATGACTATGAACAAATAATGTATCTATTATTCCTTGAAAGGAGTTAATTTCAGTGCACCCCACAAGTTACCTTTCATTTTAGATGAACCATTTTAATTAAAGTTATTGCTTAAAAAGTGCAAATTATAGTAATATTCTTATTCAGCATAGTTTAAAAAAAGCAACATGCTACTTTTACAAGAAATGATGCTAGTTTTTTTTTTTTTTTTTTTTTTTGTTAAAAAACAATTTATCAGT
>JARVLU010001586.1:29415790-29429382 GCA_031762415.1 Simpsonichthys santanae
ATCAGAGACAGATGAGCAGTGTAGAGGAATAGAGGGGTCATAGGAAGGCTGAGAAATAAAAACTCTGGTTGACACAATTTTATCAGTGAAGAAGTGAAGGAAACTTTCACAGACTTCATCAGAGGCATCAAAACCAACAGAACGTGGAGAACAATGTCTATGGTTCTGAACAGAACTCTGGGGTTGTTACAGTTAGAAGAAATTACACCTGAGAGATATTTAATTTCCCTTTGGGATTAATAAAGTAGTTTTTAATGTGAATGTTGTGGATAATTTACTTCATAATTATCACCCACCACAGAAAGAGCATTTGACCTGAAATGTGGTGTGGTAGTAGCTGCACTGATCCCCAAAACATATTCTGCATGCTAATGGACTGTGCAGAATGCAGGAATGTTCATTTTAATTAAACTTTAATAGTATGTTCATAATATAAATATATTCAGCAGTAAAGTTTCAGACAGGTGCACAACTTTCTGTGTTGTCTAAAAGGAGCTAACTCAAACTTCTCCATCTTTTTTTTTTTTTTCATTTATGTAGTTTGCTGAGATTCAAGATGCCAGCGCCTCTTTTACAATTAAAGAAGAAATTCCTGATGACGAGTTATGGATCAGTGGTTCTGCTGGTGCTGTTGGTGAGCTCAAGACCTCTTTTCTAAACAAAACACAATTATACCTTTTGATTTGAAATATATTGTTTAGTGCAGGGGTCTGCAAACTTTACGATCAAAAGACCCGTTTCTGCCCACTCACTCGCTAAATAAATTATGGAGCTACAAAACCTGCTACGGCTGTGATTTTTCAACTGGTGGCCCCATTTAGGGTGACATAATAAAAGACCAGATTCATGTAAAGAAGGAACAAATATGTTGTTTTGACTAGTTGTATAGAATTAAAACATTGAACAATGCAGGCATATGTGAGTTTTCTTTTTAATTGTGGAAAAATGAAATACCTCACATTAAAGTAAAAAAATAAAAATAAAAATAAAAAGCCTAAAGTTAAAGGGAGTATAAGAATTAGGGCTGTTTGTTGGATGAGTAATTGAATTTTAAAATAGATAATTCCATTTACTTTGACTTTTTCCAAATTTAGTTTTTTGTTTGTTTGATTTTTCTCTTTTATAGTTATCACATTAAGTTCTTCCCAGCAGTTTGTCTCAAAGGTATTCTCAAAAAAATTGGGTGGATTTGAGACATATTTTCTGAAGAAATGACAGAAAAAACAGCTAAAATTAAAATAAAATTCAGTTTTAGGTTAGTTTTGGTCAAAGCTTGAAAGAAGGACCAAAGAGCTGCTGATTGCAGACCCCTGGTTTAAGTTATGTCTCTGGCCTAGTTGGCAAATGATAATCACAAGGAAGAATCCAGGATATTTGAACATCTTCAAAAATTTTTGTCTGCAACCAAAAAGAAAAGTGTCGTTTTCCCACGATTTTCTCTCAGATTTAGTCTCAAACTAGTTTCCCAGCAGTTGCCGCTCAGTGGGATACAACCCTAAATGCTGATCTTTTTCTGCCTGTCTTTTGCAGGAGATGCTGTGCAGTACCCTGACCCTGATAATGATCCAGAGAACCACCAGTTAACCCAGACGGAGGTCATCAGACAAAAGCCTTCGGAGTTTGGTGACTCGTTTAACTCTGGTCCACATCCAGCGGACATCGGTGGTCTTCAGTTCACAGTCAAGACAGAGAAGGAGGAGGACAGAGTGTCCTTCAGGCAGGATGGATGTCAGCACAGCGTGGGGAAGCAGGCTCAGATTGCTGCCGAGTATCCCGTGGACGAACGAGAGAATCAGCTCTGGTCGTCTATTATTGAAGGTAACGATATTGACACAGGGTTTCCTGACTTCTCCAGCGTAGTCGAAGAGTACTCCAGCTCCTTCTCCGAGCATTTGGATGCTACGAACGTGGCGTCTAACGCCAACAAGCCGCCTTGTGTCCAGCAGTGCAACGGGATTTACAGCAGTGAGTATCAGAAGGACCCTCAGCTGTCAAACTTCCAGCCCAGGCATCAAGCTGCTCTGCTGCAACAAGATAAGAAGGAGCAGATATTCCTGCAGAGGAGCACGTCACGCTCTGCTCAGCCCGAGATGGAGATGGTCACTGAGGACAGATCAGGTCTTACCGAGTCCCTCAACACTTTCACACCGACTCATTTCTACCCCCATAAACCCTTGTCTGCCATGACTCGGGGCTACAGCTGCTCCCAGTGCGGGAAGTCCTTCAGCCGCCTGCATCAGTTCAGGCTGCACCAGCAGAGCCACAAGAGGAAGCGAGCCTTCTGGTGCACGATGTGCGGCAAGAGCTTTCAGTGTTTGTCCCACCTCAGCATACACCACCGGACGCACACGGGGGAGAAGCCGTACGGCTGCGGACAGTGTGGGAAGAGGTTCACGCAGCAGAGCAGCCTGAGGGTCCACCAGCGCACGCACAGCGGGGAGCGACCCTACAGCTGCTCGCAGTGCGGGAAAACCTTCATCCTGATGCACCATTTGAAGCGACACAGGATCATCCACACGTACAGCTGAGGCGGAGACGTGCCCAAATCCTTTGAAACCAAATCAAAAAGTCAACAAACTGCAGCTTTTTAGACACTTTTGCTGTATATTTGTGCATATTTTACTATGCAAAATCCATCTGGGATGGATTTGAGGTGGTGTTTCTTTTTAGAACATTTACTTTAAGATCAAAACGTGAACTTGACTCTGACACTCTGTTTTTTCCAACGCTAGAAACCAAAAAAACAAACAAGGCGTGGGACCACCAAACGGAAGCGTCTTCTCACGGCTGCACGCAGACCTTTACTTTTTAACAGTTTGAGCTTTTTGTTGATTAACGGGCTCTGCTCTCGAGTTTTCCCGACGCCAAGTTGACACGTTCAGATTCCCTTTCACGTCTTAATAGTTACAACCTAGCGGTGCAACGGGATCTTGTGAGATTAAAGCGTCGTCAAATTTCTCATCAAGTTGAGAACAGTTTCATCACTTCGTCCTGTGACGTTATCTCTGAGAATAAATAAATGAGTCGTGACATGATCGTTATTGTAAAGTCAGATCAGTTGAGTTGGAAAGACCACGTGTCTTTTTGTTTGGGTTCAGATTGTTGAATCTTAGGCGTGCAGCTAAAACCACTAGAGGGTGGTGTGGCGGCTCTTTAACCACTGACGGCACAGGAAGGGCAGATGAAGCAGCCTTTAACGTGAAGTTTCACACTTTGAAGTTCCCTTTTCTTTCAGATAAGAAGTCACAGCTGACACCTGCTTGTTGGGTTTATGATGAGAGCGGCTTTGAGCACAACTCTGTTCACAACAGTTCCTGAATTTTAATAGTTTATAATTAATAATGGTTTCTAGATAAGTCTTAATAGCTATAGAAATCTTTTTTTTCTTTCACCTTCATCTGGTAGAGACTTAGATTTGATTTTAGATTACTTAGACTCGTTCCTCTAGGATGACAACTTGAGTCGTGTCTTAACATTTTTTTTGCCTCACAAAGTCAGAACTTCTTTACAGTCCAGCTCAAATTTATCTGCAGATTCTTGCAATTAATATTTCTCATAAAAATAAATACAGTAAAGGTAAAAAGTTTGAGCACGCAGGACAAAACTGTCAGTTTTGTGGATCGTGTGGTCCGTCTGAGCTGGTTCACGGTTTCAAATGTAATCTGGATACTTTTTGTTTATCTCGTCAGAACTTTGTTATCCGTGCGTTTTCAAATTAAAAGCCTTGGTTGAGTTTTCATGGTGCTTGTTCTCATTTTGGATGCGTGTTTGTTCTGCAGAAGTTCTCTGGCTTGGTGTTCTTGCAACTTTTAATTAAAGCACTCTTTGAACACGGCTCTGGAACTTTGGACCCAGCGATACTTCCTTTTTCAATACATCTACTCAGATTACAGCAGATTTAATCATTGTTTTTTATGAATGTGGAGAAACAAACTATTTTCTGTGGTAAAACTGGTGTAGTATGAATATTTTAACCCTCAGACCTGGAGATTTTAAAGTCCTCCGTTAATAACTGTGTGACTTCCGACCAGTTTACACCTGAGCTGTACCTGCCTCGATGTTTTTCTTCACGCTCCTCACGACTGCAGCAGCACGCTCATTTTAAAGAAGTTCCAGTTTGCACAAGAGGTCAGATCCTGGACGTCTGTACCTTAAATGCATCACAGACGTAAATACACCTCCTGTCAGAGTGAAAAGTATGAAACAAACGTGTGTTTTCTGGTGTAAATGTAACACTGAGAGCCTCGGGGTGAACGTACTTTCTCTCTGTTGGTGTTTTCTTACAGCTGCAGCCCTGCAGTTCACAGAAACGGGACATTTTGTACCGACACCTGGACCTCCTCCTTTCGGTTCAGACGGCTCGTAAAATTCTCATGACCTTGTAAGGCCATGAGCACAGGGGGGCTGAGCGTCATGGAAATTTTTTTTCCTTGTATTTTTTTATTTTTTTTATCAGAGGAAGGGATGAGTAGAAGTTCAGAATGAAGGGGGAAGTACCAGAGTGAAGCCCAAGTTTTTCAAAGTAAAGCCAAACATTGCTGACAAGGTTAAAGACTAGCCAGCCGGATCTTTTATTTTATTTATTTTTGTCTTTCTCAGATGTGCTGTATTTAATTTCCATCTGAGACACATAAGATTCAACTAAATTAGTGTTTTTTCCACCTCAAATGTTTGAATTTGCTCATTTTTCCTCATAGAAGATTAAATAATTCATCCAACAATAGAAGAAGTTCCAACTTTTATCAAGTTTCAGCCACTTTTACACAGGATGGTTTATTTATCTGAGTCTGAGTGTAGAGCACGTTTCAAAGTCATGGTTTATGGGCCAGATTTGGACGCTGTTAGGATTTTTATCCAGCCCACAAGATTATATCTTAAATGTTTTATAGCTGGCCTTCCAATTCAAGTCTCTTAATTCTAATTTAGCTTCATAAACTGAGCATTCTTAGTGCAAACTTCACACTGCATCTTTAAAACCTAAAAAATAAAGTTAATATTCCTAAGTCATGATTGGATCAAGGACCAACTGGGTCTGATCAAATGCTGCAGATGATCCTGCAGCCAATAAAAGTCTGCCTAAAATAATAATTTCTTTATTGTTACTATATTTTATTGCAGTTTTAATATTGGTAGCCCAAAAAAAAATTTAAGCTGATTTGATGGACTAAATAAATAAGAAATATATGAAAAACTGCCAGTAGAGCACAAAGTATGAGAAATGGACGCCAATGTGTTTTTAAATTTGATATGACTTTTCTTTGTTGAATGAGTTCTGTTTCTTTTAAATTCTGTTTAGGCGCGGGAATCAATCATGTTTTCTTATCAATACAAACCGGATTCCAAAAAAGTTGGGACACTAAACAAATTGTGAATAAAAACTGAATGTTCTGTTTTGTTTCGCTTAATGCGCCTTATAGTCCGAAACGTACAGTATAGAATTAAAATGTAACATATGAGCAGTTTGTTTTGGCAGTCCCACCATTTTTGGAGTTGTTTTTACAAAACAAATCAATCAAATTATTAGTAAGTGGTTTATACTTGTAAACCTGATCAATAATCTATCAGGGGTGTCAAACTCCAAGCGTCGAGGTTCTGCAGCTTTTAGATGTGTCTCTGATGCCACACACCTGAATCATGACTGAATTAGCTTCTCAGTGCAGTCAACTTCTCCAAAGTCCTGCTAGTGACCTCCTTATTTGATTCAGCTGTGTGGCATCAGAGACACATCTAAAAGCTGCACGACTCCGGCCCTCGAGGCCTGGAAGTTTGACACCTGTGATCGGGGGGTTAAGGGCCTTGCTCAAGGGCCCAGGGTGGGGCAAACGTGGGTAGAGGTTTCACCTTTTCCACCCACATTTTAATGATGTCGGTCCTGGGAGTTGATCCGGCGACCTTCCAAGCACAGGTCCACCTTCTCTAACCTCTGTGCCATCACTCAATTATTAGAATAACGGGATGAAATGAGGTGAAAATATGAGACAAGATAAAACCTGATGAGAAAAAAGCACATTAGAACAAGATAAAACGAGATCAAATGATGTTCAAACTGCAATAAATTGAATTTAAGACGCGTGTAGCAACAGGAACAAATCTGCATTCAAAACTCTTAGTTTGAGATACCCTGATGCATGCTCAATAATCCAGGTAGAAAAATCTAAAAAAGCTAAGTCCAGAGGACCAGACTTAGCTTTTTTAGATCTTAGTTTGAGAGTTTCACGCAAATTATCTGTGTCCAGACGAGAGCGGCCTGAAGTCGCAGTGCAGAGGATGAGACCCAGAATCCAGATCTCCTCTGTACCTGCAGGGATTCTGGATTCGGTTTCATCTCTCCTGTCAGCGTACGGGACCTCGTCACATTTGTTTCAGGCAGTTCTTGTTTTTGAGATTGCCAAACCAGGACACTGAGCAGCAGGATAAGACCGACTCAATAAAAGCACGATAAAACGGCGTCAACAGAGTTGTGTTGATGTGAACGCAGGACAGAGTTCTGAGGCTAAACAGGCGCCGCTTCCCTTTTGTTATAAACAGCGTCACAGTTTGCCTCAAAGGTCAGTTTATTGTCAATAACTGTACCAAGATATTTGTATGTATCGACACATTCCACTGTCTGACCCTTCAAAAACGTAATTTCCTGTAGCTGAGGGTGTTTTTTTTTTTTTTAAATCAATATTATGTGTCCTTGGTTTTTGGAATATTCATCTGCAAAAAGGATTCCTCATGGAACAAAGTCCTCAACCAGAGGGCCGTGGCAGGTTTCTCTTTCATTAAACACACTAACAGGGACTGAGTCATCTGCGCACTTTAAAATAAGTCTCATCCCTGCTGCCAAGAAACGTTTGTGTAGCGGATGAAGAGGTGACCTAACATCCTGTGGGCTGGTGGAGGAGCAGACCTGATCCGACAGAGCTCTTTCCCTAAACGCTTCAGTGTTTCTTGGTCATAACTATTAATTTCTCATACGTTTAAAATGCAGCTGAGTTTACTAAGACTACATAGAATGTGTTAACACATAAAACTTCTTTTAGCTGCTCACTTCACAGTGAACTAACTCACATGAAGACTTGCCGGTTGTTTTTACACTGGATGCCCTCCCTGACTCAACCACAGACCACTGAGCTACCACATCCCTCTGTGTGGAGCAGAGAGCTGCTGTCTACAGCGCCCAGGGGTGCAGGTGTTGGGGGTTAAGGGCCTAGAGTGGAGCAAATGAGGGTGGTCAGGTGTGGGTGCTTCACCTTTCCCACCCATGTTTTGATATTTGGTCTGCTCCTCCACTGATGTTGTGGCTCCTCAGACTGATGAAGTCTTTTGGATGAAAGACGAAACGTTTCAACAAAAAGAAACCATCCGGAGGACCTGACTCAACTTTGCTGGATTTTTTTTACCTGGATTAGTGACCATGAACTTTGATCATTTCGTATTCATACTTCAGTACAGTGTTCCCTCTTTTATCGCAGGGGATTTGGCACCCGACCTGCAATAAGTGAAAAACTGCCAAGTAGGAATAGTAGTACAAGTAGTACCGGTAAGTACTGTATTAGGGTGTTTAAAACTCTTCCCACACTCTTGTTATATTCTAAACAATGTTTCTAATCTCTAAATACTCAGCTCCCTGCTCGTCTGCTCTTTGCCACCTGCAAGCGCTCTTGGCCACGCCCACTTCTCTGCTCTGCACACTGAACAGCTGCAACAGGAAGCTTATCCTGCAGTGTGGGCTGCACAAAGGTGCAGCAGGTGCTAAACAATTTTAAATAATTGATTTTAAATAAAAATTCCATGCCGATCGTGCGGCTCATCCATCAATCAGCCAGTTGTGTGTCATGTCTGATTTGATTTAGAAAAACTGCAATAGAGGGAGTCCGCGATAAACAAATTGTGAAGTAGTGAGGGACTACTATTAGGATGTAAGGTGATTTAAAGTGACTGCTGGACAAAGACACAAAACATGAAATGAACAGATAAGCACGGAAACATAAGACACAAAAACCATTTGATTCTGTTTAATTTATTATAAAACTAGATCCCCTTTTGCAGAATATGGATTAAAATACCAGTGAAGGTAAAAATGAAACTGCCAAATAAACACCAGGTCAGTTATTACAGTGATAAGATGTTTTGGTGACATTTACAGACAATAAACACAACATTGTGCAGAATATATTTTCTTATTTAAATAAAAATAACCTTTTCAAAATATTTGGAAACACCACTTAAATAAATTTCACATAAATAGTTGAGAACTTTTTACACATTTCTATATTTGACAAGCGCAGCGAGTTGGTCCCCTGCAACATAAAGTGAAAATCAATATGTACTTTTTTAGGGAATGTGGAAGAACTAAAATAATAAATAATTTGATACACGTTAAAACGTTGCAGTGTGATTTGAACAGCTGAAGCAGCTGAAGCAGGAATCTGTTACAAAACTCTTTGTTAAAATGGTTACATTATCTGTCCAGCTTTAAAAAGATAAGTGTATAAAAAGACATTTATGAAAAATAAACTAGCTTTAAACTACACTTAAAGTAGCAGGCAGTAGAAATAGTTTATTTTTTTTTTACTGTGGAGGTGGTTTAAAATGCTCAAACTCTATGTCGGCGATGAAATAAACATTTTAATAATCCACCTGAACAGCTGACCTGAGATCAGGTACGGCGGCGTTCACAAAGAGTTGTTCTTGTCATTGTCCAGCCGATCCAACATGGTGGTCACCAGCTTCTCCATCTGCTTGGACCGCTTCCCGCCCGTCTCCAGGACTTCTTCGTGGTTGGCCTTCTCCTGGCTGTCGTAGTCCATCACCGCCCGGTTGGTGATCAGAGACATGGCGAAGCAACGCATCCCGGCATGGCGGGCGACGATCACCTCGTGCACCGTACTCATCCCTGTATTAAAGAATCAGAAAAACGGAACGTCAGCGACGTCTGACGACGCAGTTTTGATGTTTGTGGTAGGAATTTTAACAATGGATAGGTCAAACTTCACTCTTGTCACTTTATAGTTGGAGGGGAGTGGTGGTGCAGAGGCTAGAGGAGGTGGGCCTGTGATCAGAAGGCTGCCGGCTCGACTCCCCAGACCGATAACATGAAAATGTGTGTGGAAAAGGTGAAACACCCCCACCTGCCCCACCCTGCGCCCCTGAGCAAAGCCCCCCATGAGTCCTCGTGACTCATCAAGACTACCTGTATAAATAAAGGTTTAAAAAAAATGTTGCAGTATTTTTTTTTTCTCAGAAGTACAATTCTATTTAAGACAAAGTTTGGACGTTAAGTAAAATGTAAATAAAAAATGAACGCAATGATTTGCAAATCAAATAAACCCATGTGTGATGCATAGCAGAACATGAAGATATTCTAACTAAGAAACTGCACCACTTGTAAAAAAAATCCAATAATTCTCAGTCGGGTCATCTGGACAGTTTCTTTTTGATAGAAACGTTTCACCCTCCATCCAGAGGGCTTCATCAGTCAGAGGAGTTCCAGCAAACTGTTTCCCCACCAAGCAGTAACTCCTTAAGTGGACCAACCAGTTTGCTGGAGCCAAGATGGTTTCTGGTCCAGATGACCTATCAGAGAATTCTTGGATTTGGTACCTGGATGATTGAGCATGAACTTTGTTGCACTTGTATAAAAAAGTTTTTATTTCAATTTATTGGCAGCAAGCTTTCTCAAAAACGTCGGGAAGCACCTCTCTTCTGTAACTACCTGCAAACATCAAGGGACTGAGGAGACCAGCTGATGGAGGTTTTGTGGGAAAACGTTGTCCCGTTCTGGTCTGATGGAGGATTCTAGCTGTTCAACAGTTCTGGGGGTTTGCTGGATGTTTTTGGTTTCATGATGTTTCCAATGTTTCCTGGACTCTTCTACTACTAGGGCATGTAATGAACGCAGTATGTGGTTTAGCACGGTCTTGCTGAAGGCCTTCCCTGAAAAATAAGTGTTTTGGATGAGAGCCTATGTTGGTATACAAAGAACCCGTCCAGAGGACCTGACTTTACCTGGTTAGATTTATCTACCTGGATTATTGAGCAGCATCAGGATATGTTGGCATACATATACAGTATACTGTATATATATTTTTTGCATTGATGGTGCCTTTCCAGATGTGTACACTTCCCATGCAAGAGGCACTTATGCACCCCCATACCATCAGAGAAGCAGGCTTTTGAACTGTGTGTTGATAATGGGCTGGATTCTTTAGCACAGAGGACGTGGCAATCACGGTTTCCAAAAATAATTTCAAACTTGGATTTGTCTGATCATAGAACAGTTCTCTGCTTTGCCTCAGCTTTGGTCCTGAGGAGAGAGCAGGACGGTGTTTCCAGCTTCTTCTTTGCATGCAACAGCTTTAATCAGCATCTATGAATGGCACAATGAACTGTGTTTACAATTCTGATTTGTGGAAGTGCTCCTGAGCCCATGCAGTGATGCTCAGAACAGATCGGACCTGTTTTTAATGCAGTGGCCCCTGAGGGCCACTCAACATTGACTTTCAGCTTTGTCCTTTGAGCTCAAAGATTTATCCAGTTTCTTGAATCGTTTGACTTTATGAACTGCAGATGACGGGAGATTCAATCTGTCCAACTTTCTGTTTCTGACCATTTGTACTTCTGAGATTCAGCTTCTCTAAAAACACTTTTTAAACCCAGTCCTCTTACTGTTTGCCATTTAACCCAAATATGTGGCTAAATGCTCCTCCGGCTGTTTCTTATTTGTGCCACTTTCAGCCTTTCTTGCTCCATTCTTACATTTTTGTGAGATGTGTTGCTGCCATTAAATGCAAATACAGTTTCTTAGTTTAAACATTTCACGTTTACTTTATTCCAAGGTTTTAAGAAGTTTGCAAACCATCACATTTAGTTTTCATTGTCATTTTGCACAGCGTCACAATTTTGTCCAAACGGGTTGTACATCATTATTACTACTGCATACTGTACATTACTATATGACACTATACTGTACATTAATTTGAAATTAACTGCTTTGTAATTTATTCCAGCTCGCCTGTATTTTTCCATTCACTCTACGCAGTCAAGTCACTCTGAGCTTTTCTGCACTGACCCTGAGTTCCCTTCTTTCTTTAACAGCAGCTGAATAAATAAATAGTCTGTCTGGGAACATTACTGCAAAAATATTTAAGTTCTCTTGTTATCTCCATTAAAATAGGACATGCTAGATGATTCTTAAAAAAATAAGATAATGACTCTATGAACCTTGCAGTAGCCTCATTTAAAGCTGTGAACACAAGGTTTGCACACATTAAAATAATCTTATAGCTGTAGCTCTGAGGATCTGAAACGCTTCAGCCTGCAAGGATAAAATCTTTAAAAGAATTGCTTTTCAAACATCAACAAGCCTTAGCATGTGGGCGAAAGGCCAAACTGCAGATCCACAATTTTTTTTAAAGAACATCTGCTCTGGAAGTATCTACATTTACCTGCATACTTAAACTATTGTAAAAGTCTAGTGTCTGTGATGTTGCTGGCTTTTTATTTTCTGTAACATAATCTGGTTAAGCTTGGAAATAGGCCTGTCTGGATTTTTAAACGTGTTAGCACAAGGACATTTTTTTCATTCAACCTTTATTTAGGCAGGTTAATCCCGTTGAGCCTCGAGGACTCCAAAAAAAAAAAAAAATCTGCTTTTTTGAAAGTATATTTCTTTGTACGTTAGGAGTTTTTGAGCCTCGTGACTCATTTCCTTCAGTGTGGTTGTCGGATTGATTGCTTTGGACATTGTGTGCACGCTCGAGTTTAGTAATTTTGTGCATGTCACAACCTGAATGAGCACATCACCTCTAAGGACACTTTGGGACATTTTTTTTTCTCTCAGCCAGCTCTTTAAAAACTTCCTCAGATAAATCTGTTTGTTAACCCTACTTTGAAGGATAATATGTTTTTAAAATGCACACTCGTGTTATTCAGGGGGCACACTGACTCTGAACGTTTCCACTGCTGTAGAAATGTTGTGCAGGTGTGATTCTTGTTGTGGAGAAGGTAAGAGCTCGGCATGTGTCTGTTAAGAGTGATTTACCAACAGCGTCGCCCCCTAAGCGGTGCAGCATGCGACACTCAGCGACGGTTTCGAAGGAGGGACCTCCGAGGACGCAATACACCCCATCGCGGATGAAGTCGCTGTAGCCCAGCTTTGCCGCCACATCGTGCGCCAGCTGCTGCAGCTCGCGGTCGTAGGCATCAGACATGCAGGGGAAGCGGACGCCGAACCTGAAAGCAAGAGGAAACGTCTAATTATTTAGGAAAATCTATGTAACCAACTACTGTAATGTTTGGCCTATAAGTCACAGTTTTTTGTATAATTTGCATGTCCCGTGTCGACGCAACTTATTTATGAAAATTTTTCCCATATGTATAAACCAATTTTTGGCTGAGATATAACTGTTTTCATTCATTCTGACTGAAAATATTGAACACTAACATTTTCAGCCGCTAGATGGCAGTCGAGTAGTATGGCATGCTGTTGTATCATGTAATAGGTAAAAGTGGTTATTAATGACACAGCTGACTTGCCATAGCCTTCACCTTTGTCCAACTCTCCTGGAGCAACCATCATATCAGCTTCATTTCGCTGCGCCACCCCGGCGAAATGCTGCTACTTTGACCAGTGAAGTGCATTTATTAAGTAAAAGTTCAACTGAGACACATCTTAACTATAAAGTTGAGCAAACAAATAATTGTTTTTAAGTGGTTATCTTGTTAAGTTGTGAAGAAATGAACAGTGAGTCATCCCTCTGCGCTCCTGCGAATCAGCTTTTGAAATGCAGCTGATTTGACCATCAAAGTGCATTTATTAAGTAAAAGTTCAACTGAGACACATCTTAACTATAATTTTGAGCAAACAAATAATTGTTTTTAAGTGCTAATCTTGTTGAATTATTGTTACAGTTCTCCCATGCACACTCCCGTGGCCGCCATTTGGCAGCCAATCGATTTTTGGCACAACACCGGCTAACATTTCCAGGTTGTCAGCGGTGACGCGTAACAAACGCGACACGTCCGCGGTGATGCATAATACAGTAGATGCGACGTATATGGTGAAGTGATATATTTATGGATTTTTTTCACTTTATTAGACATATTTGGACTGATGTGACTTATAAGGCGGTGCAGTGTATACGGCAGAAAATACAGTACATCTCACTGCTAGAAACTCCCCAGCTGACTCGGCTAACGTTAAAGCAACATTTAATCTCTGCTCTACGTCAAGAGTCAGTGTCCTGGACATAAAGTGTCTTTGTTGGCGATGCCATAAGATGCTTATTGTTTCTCCAGAGAGAGAGGAATGGCAGTTATGTGTAGAAAGCAGCAAAAATGTGCGACTAAACAAGATAAAATCTGTTGGGGGACAGAAGAACTGGAAGAGCTGAGACATTTTTACAACGACAATGAAGCCGTGGCATCCTGGAAATACCTTGAGGAAATAAACATCAAAAGTCATTTAAAATGGAAACAGGACTGATTGTGGGAAAACAAAAGTTTGTTCAAAGTTCAATGCATCTGTTTCTGACGGGGGGGGGGGGGGGGGGGGGGGGGGGGGGGGGGGGGGGGGGGGGGGGGGGGGGGGGGGGGGGGGGGGGGGG
>JARVLU010001586.1:29445313-29456783 GCA_031762415.1 Simpsonichthys santanae
CAAAAACTTCACCTCACTCACTCTACAAATCTCAACACCCTCAATTTTAAATGGAACATCAAGTTTTCTTTTTATTAATGAATATCATGTAATTAGTTGTATCTAGATTTAATGATAATTTATTGAGTTTAAACCAAGTTTGTATTTTGACAAATTCTGTTGTCATCAACTCCACCATCTGTTCTATATCTTTACCCAAACAAAAAAATGTGGTATCACATTCATGGCCAAGTCTGAAATGTTCCTCCAACTGAATCTCAGACAGGTGGAGTTTGCAGCTGAAATTCAGGAGATTCACAGCAGAACCAGACATCAAACTGGATGCACACTTTGAATTAAAAATAATCAGAAGCACAAAAAATGAAGCTCATGTTTAAATAAAACAGTGATGCTGATTTTTTTTTTCTTCGAAATAGGAGAAAAGTGTCTGAACTCACAACACATTAGCTAAAGTTTATAACTTGATGTGCCCTGAAGTAGTTAATTATTTTTAGCAACTGTATGCAGAAAGGGATTATTGTCTCCTATAAGTTTAGATTTTAGTATGAAAATGCAAAATTATTGCACATTCAAGCAATTCATCCTTTGTGACCACATTTGTGGAATATTGCGAATTAAATCTGATTCAGTGCATTCGTTTTCAATGAGCTGCAACATAAATGAAAATCTATTTTTTTTCTGTTTTTTGTTTACTTTAGCTTCATCATTAATAATAACAATAATAAAAATAATCATTCTTACAAGTAAAACAGAAAAAGAAATTAAAAGTTGGAGTCTTTTTAAACGTCTTCTGTTTTTTAATGCAGATTACAGGAATTTATTTCAATTAATTGCAGGAAAGAAAAAAAAAACTGGAGGGGGGGTGACAAAAAAAAATCTGCTTTTTTGTGTGCGTGCATGTGCGTGCGCGTGTGTTCAAAGAGGAGAGGATGCGAGAAAGAGGGAGATGACTCGCCACTCCAGAATACAAATGAGGCCTTTTGTTGCAATCTTTTATTCCTTCCATTTCCCTTTCACTCATCTCTCCATCACCCCCCCCCCCCCCACCCACCCACACACACACACACACACAAACACTTTCCTCCTCCTTCCTAAATTAAACTCATCTAGTTTGGACTCACTTTGGAAGCTGTTACATGAATGAAAACAAGGATTTGGGTGTCTTGCTCAGAGGCAACACGGCATGTGGGCATGGTGGGGAGTTGAACCTGCGACTTTCTGGTCCCAAATTGGCTGCGCTACCTCTTCACCATCTCGGCCCCCCTGTTGCACAATTGCAGCCCCCCCCCTTCACGTAATCGCACACGTTTGTACACACATGGATGGAAACAGAGTCGTTTTTGTGAATGCATCTTTTGTTTCTTTTATCTCAGCTCCCAACAAAGCATTCCTGTGTACACAGAGGAGGGAAGGAGGGAGGGAAGGAGGGAGAAAGAGGAGAGGAAGGGGGGGGGGGGGGGGATCAGAAAAACACCCAGAGCTTCCCTTGTCAGGCAGAAATAAAAGTTTTCATTCTGTTCTTGGATCTGAGGATACAGTAAAGTGATGCTGTTGCCATGGAGACCGAATACATCCTGCCGGGGAGGTTGGTGAAAATACTTCCCTCACTTATCTCTCACTCACCCCCATTAACTTCACTGGTTATCTGATACGAGCCTGAGGTGGATGTTTTCTTCTGGAGGACACGTGAGTGTCGCAGCGTGTTCAAGTTAAAAAGTGGGTGAGGGTGACTCAGAGTTGAAAGAGTGAAGCTCTCAATGGTGTCATTGTGATGATGAAGCTCACTATTGCATAATCGCAACGGTGTGATGTAATTAAATTTGACTGGTTACATAAGCCATGTCAGTATTTTTGATTTAACTTCCAAAAGTAATTAAACCTATACCTGATTTGGTTATTTTGTCCTGTTTGTCATTTTATACCCAAGAACAAGTATTATGAAAAAAAAAAAAAACATTAATCATCATCAATCATTAAAATTATATTTGTCTCGCAAATACTGATCATGCTGCCCTGAGTTAATATTATATCCATTATAATTGTTTGGTTAAAAAAAAAAAACAACAACAACAAAAAAAAAAAATAAAAAAAAATAAAATAAAATAAAATAAAATGGTGGACTGCAAGCTAAACCAAAGTAGTATAAACTAGTATCTACTTACAGTACGTATCTGGTACTATTATTAAATGTACCAGGCATAATAACTACAGCAGATCCTGGTATACTGAGTACATACATGCATTTTTGAGGAGCAGCTTCATTGTGTAGTGACTTGTGACCTCATACTTAAAAAGTGTGCGCCTAATATTTACCTGGTACATACCTGGTACAGATTACTTTCCTGCTACACACCTGGTACTAATGAGTTCCCGGCGGATACTTGTGGGGACAAGGCTATTAAGCAGTGATTTCTGTAATACTTGCCTATATAGTACATACTTGATACTTATCTAGTACTTACCAGGTACACATGGTACTAATGAGCACAAGGAGGTAGGTGTTATGCTGTGACTTGGGCTTATAGAGTGTTTGTATCTGGCACTTTCTGGGTACTTTCCAAATACTTGTTACATACCAGGCTATATACTATCAAATTTACAGAATTGTGAGTTTAAACATGAAAAAACAATTATGTCAGAAATCAGATGTGCAAGAAATACTTTGAAGTTTTAATTAAAACAAATCAGTGTAAAAACACTCCATCATTGCACACGTTGTTCCCACTCCCTGTCACGGAGCGTTGAATCCCACAGTTTGATCATTAACGCAGAAGAGTCTGCGTTTCAGCAAATTCAGGTCAATTTAAAAATGTACCCTGCTGTAATTTACTGCTGCAGTAGATTACTAGCAGTGAGTAAACTTTTTTTAATAGTTTCATTTACAAATAAAGTAAATATGCAAAGGTTGTGAGGCGATCAAACACAAAAAATAAAAATAACATATAACACACAAAAAGCCAGTTTAAATTTGCTTTTTTCCTGCAAGTTACAATCTTCAGTTAACATTTGAACAACTTTACGAGCTGTTTAAAGGTGACACTGACAATAATCTTTTTCAAAGTCCTATTTTCACCATGTTATTCATACATTTATAAATGCCGTAGTTCCAAACTAAATATTTAATTTACAGGCTAAATATTTAGTTTACTAACTTTAAATTCAACTTACAAGTTAAATATTTATTGAGTAAACTAAATATTTAATTTGTAAACTAAATATTTAGGTGTAAATTAAATATTTAATTTCCAAACAAAATATTTAATTTCAAACCCAAACATTTAATTTCTAAGCCAAACAATTAATTCCTACACCAAATATTTAATTTACTAACTAAATATTTAGCTTGCAAGTTAAATATTTAGGTGAGAGTTAGATATTTAGTTAGCAAATTAAATATTTATTTTGTAAATTAAATATTTAATTTACACCTAAATATTTAGTTTATTAATCAAATATTTAACTTGCAAGTTAAGTACATGTATTTAGTTTGTAAATAAATATTTATTTTGTAAATTGAACATTTAGTTTGAAACTATGACATTTATACATTTATGAATACATGGTGGAAATATGACTTTGAAAAAAAAACTATTTTTTTCTTATAAAAGGCTAAATAAACCAAAATATTGCTGTTAATTTTTGACTGTCTAACCTTACAAATGGCTCACCATAAATTTGTAGTGCCCTCTGAAGAAAGGAGCAGCTGAAAGATGAAAAAAAAAGTTTGATACAGTATTGCATTTCACAGTTTTTAGTGTTAAATCTTGATCTTAAAAGGCAATAAAGTTATCAGATCCATATCGTTAAGTAAAGAAATGTTGTGCACTCTTCTGAAACTGAGAGTGGGACATAAAGTACACAGATTAACATGAAAACAACTATTTTAACCTTAGTGAGTGTAGCACACGCCATCATTTTCTGTTTATGCCTGACAGTCATAAAGTTGATCTAAACATTTTTCAATCATGAGTCAAAGATTTCAGTACAACGCAGAAAACATTTAACAAAATTCATAACTGTAAATTATTTTGGCACAACAGAAAAAAGTCCACACGTTTGTTAGTGGTTCGTTATTAAAGTTATTTTCTTATCTGAACCAATCCAGTTTAAACTTGAATTCATTTTACAGCGTGTGGTAATGATTTTATTATTTTTACAAGTTACTTTGTTAAGCCATATAGACAGCATTAGGAAACACCATAAAAATAGAATGTTAGCTGTAAATAAAAGATCCTGCTTTTTGCTCCGCATTAAAAACGTTAACGAACGTTAAGCAAAACAGTGTTGACAATAAAAAATGGAAATACAGTATAGGATCAATGTTCATTTGAGGAAGCAATTAAATCACTGAATCAGGCATGTTGGAGCAGGGAAACAACTGAAACATGCAGGATGGCGTTCCTCAGGGACCACGGTTGGGAACCACTGCTTTACTGTACCAAATTCTCACTGCTGTCTCCAGTTTCCATCTAAAAGTCAACTCTTTGTTGACTAAATGCATCTCTGCTCAGAATTAACAGTAAGCTCTTGTAAAACAAACCTTATCTAGATGTTCAAACAAAGATTAGCACCTTAAGAGACTCATTCAATGTCCTCTTTTCTCCTTGGACTCACAGATGAGTCTCTGTGTGCTGGTTTAATGTGTCCCGTTGTCATTTTATTGTCCTCTTTTCTTCCCCATTTTCACTTCATTATCTGTTATCTTCAGTTGCTTGGATGGTTTTATTAACAGTGTAAACCTGTACACATGTGAACAGGATACAGTATCTGTGTGTGACAGGAGGATCGGCTGTGTATTTAAATAAGAAATAATCAAACAACGAAATATTGTTATAAGGTAACTTCATTTGTCTCTGTTGATGTACATGCTTTGGATCAACACAAGCCTAATTAAAAAAAATTAGGATGTTTTATAAACTGTAAATAAAAACGAAATGCAGCGATTTTTAATTTTCACAATGGAACGTGGTTGTTGATGTTTTTTCTTTCAGCTGCTTCCTCTCAGAGCTCAAACTTCACGTTTCAGGATTAGAATGTGGCACTGACCCCTGAGCTTCTACAACTTCTCCACACAATGGAATGGCATAAATGAACCATCAATGCAGGGAATTTTAAACATGTTTTTGAACAACAGATGCTTCCATTAAAATAAAATAAAATAAAATAAAAATCCATCAAAGAAAATCCAGGACTGTTGAAGAGCTAAAATTGGAAATTGCATGAGACTGGTACAACATTCATCCTCAAAACCTCCAGCAAAGGGGCTCCTCAGTTCCTAAATGTTTACAGACTCTTAGTTGAAACTACAGTATTCATATGTTTACTATATTCCGTTGTGAAGAAAAAAAAAAATCAAATCATTTCATTCTGTGTTTATTTTAATTTTACTCAACATACCAAAGTTTTTGGATTTGGAGTTGTATTTTATACGATAACTGAGTTTTGATAAGAATGCAAAGATGCACAAACAGAAATAAAAGACTCCCCAAACCCAAAAAGTACAACCAACGCTGAAGGTGCTGAATAAAGCGATATGTTTTGTTTTGAATTTTGTTTAGTCGTATGTTTTTTTTTAAAACTTAGTGTTTTTTATGATTTACCACTCCAGGTAGTTTCAGCTTTTTGCTCACATGTTCAGTTCTTTAGTGATTATCTGTTCAAACAACATTTATTAAAATTTTTAATTTTACCACCTTGCTGGTGATTCTTTTTTAGGTATTTTGAACCTGTGGGGTACCTCAGGGTTCTGGTGGCAGGTGGCAGCAAGGGAGACACTTTCCCACAATCCTTTACTTCCTAAGTAGCTTCCTGTAATTTTCACAGAATGACTGTTTGTGGTCTGCTGATGTCTTAAAGATGCTGAAGAATTATTTTTGTTGTTTTTCATCAGATGACCTCTGCCACGCCACCCTGCTCTCGCAGCTCTTCCCCTCACAAAGTTTGCCACTCCCAGACTCAGACAGATGTTTTAAAACCATTACTGGGCAGTGGAACATCTGCTGGGGCTCTGAGGAAAAGGAGGCGCATCCTCTCCAAAGATGGCCGCAGCAATGTTCGCATCGAGCACATCAGTGGGAGGGGCGCCCTCTACATGCGTGACCTTTGGACAACCTTTCTGGAAATGCCATGGCGCTACAAGTTCTTCCTGTTCACAGCAACGTTCGCAGGAACCTGGTTCCTCTTTGGGGTGGTGTGGTACCTGGTGGCTCTGGTTCATGGAGACCTGCTGGGTGAGAGAACCAGAGATTTAAAAAGGTGGTCGAAAGTTAGAGTATGACGTCCCACTTTCTCACTTTCAGTCCACAAGATCCACACGTCGCACTTCGAAAAGTCTAGGTCAAATTTTTCCCAAAGCACTGAGGAGATTTTTTTTTTTAAACAATTAACTTTATTGTTTTAAAATGGGAACATAAAACATTCTAACTTCCTAGTTTAGTCATATTGTAGTCAAAACCTTGAAAGAACCTCTCAGAACCAGAACTTCCAACACATCCGTTCATACCCGTCAACTGATTCAGGTTGTGTTGAGTCAACAGCAGAATGTGACTCAAAGCAAAACTGTGAATGCCAACTTTAAAGCTGTGAGGGTAAAAACTAAAGAAGAGACTAAAGCTAATGTTTGACAGCTAGCCGGCCTTCCAGCGATGTAGAAACTGGCATCATTCAGCTGGTTGTAGGTTTAAATGCACTTTTTTTTATTAGACCTTTGAATTTCTTTTTCAACCAGATGTCTTCAGACATGCAGGACTTCTATAAAAACCCTCCTATAAAGGAACCTACAATGTTTTTAATGACTCTGTAATAAAAAAATAAAATAAAAAATCACACTGTAGACTATTTGCTGTGGATATAAAATAGTTAAACTGTATTGACCAAGACATTTTCTTCATATCCTAAGTTTTAAATTTTTTGGTTACGGTTAAATTAAAAATATTTTAAGGGAGCTTACATCACATGTTTTAGAGAGCTCTGAAGATTCTTGTGAAAGATTTTACAACTATCGTATTTTGGGTTTATAAGTCCCTTTTTGGCTGGGATATGACCATTTTCATTCATTCTGACATGAAAAATATTGACATTTTCAGCCGCTAGATGGCACTTGAGTAGTATGGCATGCTGTTGTGTCATGTAATAGGTAAAAATGGCTATTAATGGTACAACTGGCTTGCCATAGAATGCCACCTTTGTCCAGCTCGCATAGAGCAACCGTCAAATCAGCTTCATTTCGCTGTGCCGCCCTGATGAAATGCTGCTAATTTGACTATTGAAGTGTGTTTATTAAGAAAAACTTAAACTGAGACACACCTTTGCTATAAAGTCAAGCAAACACATAATTGTTTTTAAGTGTTAATCTTGTTAAAATTTGAAGGAATGCGCAGCATTCCTCATTTCTGATTTCCTCCCTCTGCACGCTCCTGGAGCACTGAGGCAACAAATACTTTTGAAAATGCAGCTGATTTGACCGTCAAAGTGCATTTATTGAGGAAAAATTAAACTGAGACCAACTTTTGCTAAATGTCGAGCAAACAAACAATTGCTTTTAGGTGGTTTATCTTGTTCAATTCTTGTTAAAGTCCTCCTGTGCACGCTCCTGCGGCTACTATTTGGCAGCCATTTTATTTTTGGCACAACACCGGCCCACATTTCCGGGTTGTCAGCGGTGACACATAATAGATGTGACGTATAAGGCGAAACAACGCATTTATGGATTTTTCCACTTTATTTAACATATTTGGATTGATGTGACTTACAGGACAGTGCGATGTGTACGGTGGAAAATACGGTAGCTTACATATAATGGTTATGTGAATAAACCCTGCACCAGTGAAGTCACAGCTCGTAATTGTCAAAACAAAAAACTGTTTATTACTGATTTTATTGGATTCTTTCCACTAATTAGCAATTTAATAATCTCGTACTGCTGTCATCTTAAATATGTCAGAGCTGTGACCTCACTGGTGCAGCTTTATTCAGAACCCAAATGGAGAATCTCTCCTCTGTTTCTGTGGCAACAAACCAGTGGTCCCCTAATGAGGCTAGGCTGTGTTCCCCAGTAAATACTGGTTAACTACCCATTAGCTCCTGATTTGTTCCTGAGGAGTTCCCTAGTATTTAATCAAATTTTGTGTACCTTATTGTAAAGTGTCACCGACCATCCTCCACAACGTGCTCACATTTATTGTAACTCACAGGCTGAAATGATAGTAGGTTTTACAAAGTCTATTTTGACCTCTTTGGTCATGAACACACACGCCTAGTTTTAAAATGTGTTCTGCAGGTTTTAAGGCATCAGAGTGAATTTCCTGTTTATATCTCAGTGAGCTTTGCAAATGAGCAAGAGTTAAATGCATGAAGCAAATCAAAACCACCCTTTTTTGCAGCGGATGAGGCAGAGAGTTGAAGTGGCGTGAAAACAAACATGCACTGTAGGCGAAGGAACGAAGGAAGGTGTGATGAAATGATGTAAATGAAAACATGCACAATGTGCGCTTGATAATCTACAGTCTGACTTGTCCGTGTCTATTTTATGAATTTCACAAGTTTAAAGCGCTTTTGAGTTCAAGCTGGTGCAGGTGCTTCGTAAAAATGTTGATTCCATGAAGTTTGGTGAAAACAGAAAAAGTAAAAACACGAATGAGAAAAAGTTTGGCTTCGTTGCTCAACATCTGTGACCGCAGACACGTTATCTGATGATCAGTAATACGGAAGCAAAGTTGATGGTGTTTATTCTATTTACTGAAACCAAACCTCAGCATGGAAAAATAAATAGACATAAAATGAAACATTTCATATAAAAAGAAACACCTGCTCCTCCTCCTCCTCTGAAATGAATCATGGTTTTAGTGCTCAATAAATCATAACATCAACCATCCTGCAGTAAAATGTATAAATAAGAACACCAAGAAAGTTATATTTTGCTAGACGGCATATTTGACAACGATCTAAATGAGTTTTTGTTTTCTTCGCCAACATGTTCCTCCAGAGTTTGACCCTCCATCCAACCACACACCGTGTGTGATGCAGATGCAGACCCTCACAGCCGCCTTCCTCTTCTCTCTGGAGTCACAGACGACCATTGGTTATGGTTTCCGCTGCATCACCGAGGAATGCCCAGCCGCCATAATCCTCCTCATCCTCCAGCTGGTCATCACCATGCTCATGGAAATCTTCATCACTGGGACCTTTCTGGCCAAGGTACTCAAAACTTAAAGAACCAACCAAACATAAAGAACTTGCATTGAGAGTTAAAAGATAAATTTTGCATTTCGGTGAGTGCGACTTTAGCAGGTTCCCATGTAGTTCAACTTTTCCTTTCTGAAGTAGGAGACAGTGAATATAATCTAGAAAAGGCTGTCAGAAACCAGAATGCCTTGAGCTTCTCCTCACCAGGTTGCACGGCCAAAGAAGCGAAGCGAGACAGTGAGGTTCAGTCAGCACGCTGTTGTTTCCACCCATGAGGGTCAACCCTGCCTGATGATCTGTGTGGCCAACATGCGCAAGAGTCTTCTGCTTGGGTGCCAGGTAAGTACACGCGGTGCAAAGAGACACAGTGACGACAATGTGACACTCTAGCTGTTGGTGGGACCACCACTGGCTGAGAACGTATTGATTCAAGCTGCACAGCGTTGCACAGCTGGTTAGGGCTGTTTCCTCGCAGGCAGAAGGTCCTGGCTTTAAAACTAAGCTGGAACATTTCTGAGTTTGCCTGTTCTCTCTGTTCATGTAGAAACTTCTTCTTGATATTTCCTCCAACTGACCGAAAACATAAATGCTAGAAGACTCTAATCTGGACCTATAGGTGTAAGCGTTTATTACAGTGACCAACATGTCCAGGGTGTACCCGGCCTCTTGACCCCTTACACCAGCTCCATACAACTCTAAAGGATCAAACGAGTAGAACATGATGATTAAATAATGTAACTTTCAACCAACATTGTTGCTATAACAAGACCTGATCTAAAGCATTATTGAAATTCACAAAAAATATCTTAACTTGAAAGAAACAGTTTTGTTTTGACATTTATACATTTAGAATTAAAAGTACGGAAATTGGAAAACAATCATATAGATGTGAGAGCTCTCCACCTTCTAAAAGTGGGGGTACTGGTAATGACTCTGGAGGGCTAGACTCAAGTTAAAGAGTGAAGCAACAGTTTCAGCGCTCTAACATAGATCTATTTTCTGTAGTTTATGCAACAGAAACACTGAGGGTTTTTCTGAAAGGACACAATTTCAGCTTTTATGGCTGAGAGCAGGTTGCCGCAGTGCTTCAATGATTCAGTTCTAACCACTTGTAAACACTCTTCATCCTCAGGTGACAGGAAAACTACTTCAAACCTCTGTGACGAAGGAAGGAGAAACCGTTCGTCTGGATCAGAGAAACGTGCCCTTTCAAGTGGACACCTCCAGCGACAGCCCCTTCCTCATCCTGCCCCTCACTTTTTACCACATCATCGACGACAACAGCCCACTGAGAGCTTGGGCAGCCAAGGGTAAGCTTGGTCAAGAAAGAGGAAACTTGTGAGTTTTGTTTCACGTTAAGTTCACTGAAACATTCGAGGGTTTCTAAAAAAATCTGTTATAGTAACCAGTGATGAAACTGATTCTGGGTCATCGCTTTTCTAACCAAAACTTAGACGGGAACATGGCAGGTTCCCAAAACCGCCAAAGGAATGGCCATGGGTGTTGAATTCAGATTCAAGTAATAGATGTCAGAGGGATGTCAATAGACATAAAAACATATTGACAATTGCCCACTTTATTTCTTGTTGTGTATTCATTTTATTTGACGTTTATACCTAAATACAACTAACTACCCACAGCATTTTTTGAACGGGGACTGCCTAATATAAGGCAGCACCTATTATTATCCACCTAACAAAGGGTTTCTCAACTTTACCTTACTCTTCCGTCAATTTTAATGCGGCCCAAACTGCAATGAATTACACCAACAAATGTATCAAAACAACTGGCTCGGCGCTGTGATGTGTGCTCGTACTTTTATTGCCGTTTTGAGTTACAATGACGACGTAATTTGCAAACAAAAGGCCATTTGTCCATACAAAACGCCCGACAGGTGCGCTAAGCTACATTTAAATGGCTTTAACTCTGCTGGTTTTACATATAGAGCTGGAATTTAGTGAAGTTATATGTTCCCCATCGCATACTGAATCCAAATCACAAATCCAAGATGGCCACTTTAGGTAAATGCAGAAAATGATTATAACCCATTGATTTTTTTTTTTCTTTTTTGGCCATATTGAGCTAAAATTTGGTATAATGGTAGATGAGAGTAAACCCCAGCACACAGTGCAGGTAGTCCTCGACTTACGAAGTAGATCCGTTCCTACGTGGCGGCGTAAACCGATTTTCAACGTAAGTCAGAACGTACGTAATTACCGTACCATATACATGTACGGTACATGTTTTACCAAGCACTTAGCCTATCCTAACACAGTACCCTACATAA
>JARVLU010001586.1:29486522-29509456 GCA_031762415.1 Simpsonichthys santanae
CGTACTTACGGCGCCGCCCCCAGTGACGTCATTGCGCCATTCGTTGCCTTTTTTATGCAGCATTTTATATTTTTTCGTTGTTTTTTTTTTTTTTTTAGGGTATTTTGTTCGCTAACTGCTTGGAAACACATTAAAACACATTAAAACGGCCGTTCGAAGTTGTTTTACATTGAAAAAAAACATGTTTAAAAAGACGTTACCGATCGTCGTTTAGTTTTGGTTTCATTTTGCGGCCGAAAATCCGCGTTTACGGCCGCCACGGCGACCAGTTCTGGTTTAAGTCTAAATCGGTTTCCGGCCAGGCCGGAAGAATGGATCTCGGCCGGAAACCGGGGACTACCTGTAGTTTGTATTGCCCTCATGGGCTTGTATGCATTCCTGGCAATGTTGGGGCATGCTCCTTATGAGACGGCGGATGTCTCCTGCAAGTATCTCCTCCAAGATCCTGACCAGGGCATCACTGAGCTCCTGGACAGTCTGAGGTGCAACTTGTTGGTATCAGATGTTTCTAAATATGATGTCCCAGAGATGCTCTATTGGATTTAGGTCCGGTGAGTGTGGAAGCCAGTCATTGGTAGCCGTTCCTTCATCCAATACGAATGGCCTGTACGCTCTTGCCATAAGAGGCTGGGCATTATCATGTACCAGGAGGACCCCAGGACGCACTGCACCAGCAAAGGGTCTAACAATGGTCCTAAGCATTTCATTCCGATACCTAACGGCAGTCAGGGTTGCCATCATTTATTCTGTAAAGGTCTGTGCATCCCTTCATGGATATACCTCACACAGACTCACCACCAAATTGATCATGCTGAACAAGCAGATAGCAAATTGTTGACTGTGGCTTCTTCAGACCCTTTGTTGTTTGTCACATGAGCTCAGAGTGAACCTGCACTGATCTGTGAAAAGAACAGGGTGCCAGTGCCTGACCTGCCAATTCTGGTGTTCTCTGGCAAATGCCACTCAAGCTCCACAGTGCTGGGCAGTGAGCACAGGTCCCACTACAGGACACAGGGCCCTCAGATCACCCTTATGAAGTCTGTTTCTAATGTCCAGATTCATGTTCAATAATCCAGGTAGAAAAATCAAACAAAGTTAAGTCAGAACCTCTACACAGATTGAAAAATATATATATACAGGTAGTCCTCGACTTACGAACGGGTTCCGTACCTACAAACTGTTTGTAACCCAATTTTGCCGTAAGTCGGAACTCATTACACGTGGCGCCGCACATTTTCATAAGTCCGGATTTTTTGCCGTAAGTTGAGGAAATACATGTAAAATGTATGCTAACGCTGTGCCGCACACCCGTTCTTAAGTCCGAGTCGCCGTAAGTCGAGGGCGCCTTAAGTCGAGGACTACCTGTATTAAAAATCTCAAAACTATAATTAAACAGCACAACTAAATTGCAAATCAGTTTGAAAGTTTAAGTGGATTATTAATATTAAAAAAAAATATGATTTGTTGTAGGACCAGAGAACTCAGAGAAAGATGTTATGATGCCCGCTCTCTTTGCAATGACGATCCTGCCCACAGAGTGGGGAAACAAGTCACAGTGGGTATTCACCTACACCTGAGAAGAACCATTAAGATGAGGACTGATTGGAGTTGTACTTATCAATGGTAAAGCAGCTAAAGAGAGTTGTAAGACTGGACAAAGGAAAAATGGCTAAGATCTTTTAGTAGTCCATTCGAAATCCAGGCCTTAACCTGACCAAAATGACTTGGTGATATCTTGAGAGCTGTGCAGAAACAAATATCTGAAGCTAGACTTCAATGAAGTAAAACAATGATTTAAAGAAAAATGGGCCAACATTTCTCCACAACCATACACTGCAAACTTTAGACAGACAACAACTCCAGATAGTTGTTGCTGCCAAAGGAGGTTCTACAATCTGCTGGATCAGAGGATGAACTGGATTTTTCATAAACAACTTTTTCCATTTTGGCTTGTTTTTGCTTAACTACGCTGTGAATAATGAATTGGGAAAAGCTGGTCTTTGTTTAAATGTTTACTTAAGGTTAGTTTTGAATATTTTTAGAACCTGGTAATAAAAAGACCATTTTTTTGGTCTTGAATTGCAGAAGTCAACTAACAGAAAGTGGACCCTGAGTGTTTGTAGAATAATATCAATGTGTCTAATGTCTTACTGACTGATTTGTCTTTGTGTTTTTGTGTGTTACAGCTTTAACTGCCTACACTTATCTTACAATCTTTGACCTCTTTTGGTGAGTTTCTTCTGCCTTTATCTTGTTTATGAATCATTTTTGCAACAGTCTTACCTTAATTTTATTTTCTAATGAAATAAATTCATGCTTTATTTTGTATTTTTTATAAAGAAAAATAAATTCTAAGATCATGAACTCTAGCTGACCTCTGTTCTGTGTCTGTTTTTTTCTCCATTGCTTGTCATTCACTGACTGTATTTGTTCGTCTGTCCCCTCCCATCTTTTCATCAATCACTTGTTCCTCTCCTTACCTGCCATCACCCTTCCTTTCCTCCCTCTTTCTCCAATCTCTGTCCTTTCACCTGCAGTCTGATCACCTGTCTCATCAGCTTCTGGGTGACCATGAAGAAGCCCAGTCAGGTCTACTCATTTGGGTGAGTTTGCCGTTAGTTCCTGTTAGATTTTACTCTACAATAGTGGGTCTTTAAAATTTAGTGTATTCCAAAATTGAAAATAAAGTCTTAGAGTTGTCTGTGCAGTATGAGGAAATGAACATGGTGTTGAAGGTGTTTAACCTGGAGAGCAGCAGCAAAACTGATGTGAAAAGAACACATTTGATCTAGAGTTTCTAGACTTTTAAAGATATCACAGTTGAAAATGTACCCACTATGTTTCACTTGTCTGTCCATATTGTTATGTATGAATAGTTTTAGGGCATCTCAAATGGTTTTAAAATGTCCCTGTGGTAAGGACACTGTGGGAATTCATTTTTACATATGTCCTTGTCAAGTTTGTCATTGCTCACCGTCACAGAAGGCAAAAGGCAAACAATAAAGTGTGTGTTCATTTGGCTGTTTGCATATATTTCATGAGCCACTGGGTGGATTTTAATTAAATTTGGAAAGTAATAATTTGATGTACATCTGCAACTGACTGGCTGTTGGTCATCCTGATTCAGGATGGCTGCCACAGCTAATCAACTGTAGACAACACAGTCTGTAACTCAGTCAGTTTTACAAATATTGAGCTAAACTTCTCTTTGTTATAAGCTGTCCTCTCCAACACATACCCCAAAAGTTACCAAAAATTGCAAGTTCGTGCGATATCCTTTGCACATAATCTTATTTTGAAGATTTTAGGAAAAAGTCTATAACTCAATTGTCCAATATAAGATGATCACTTTTTTGACCCTGGCATGACAGATGGTGGGCAGTATGCAGGTGGAGGAATGCTAGGCCTTTAAATTTTTATGTACAGTATTTAGAAACAAAGTTGTATCAAAATTCTGCACAACAATATTGTAATCAGAGTAAAAATTAAAGATTTCTTGAAGGAACACAGTTTGCCCACTGAATTTAAAGTCGTGTTGTTTTAAACAACGGTCTTGCACAATGAGTTATCAAAATAGAAGGTGGTCATGACTCTCAACTACTACCTTCTACTATCAATCTGTAGTTCAGTATCTATAAAACTCAGAGTTACCAGCATTTTAGTGTTTGTTGAAGCCGTTACAGCCTTTTGTTTTAAGTTGACTTCAAAAGTTTGTTGTAAATGTACATACATTGTTTACTATAAGAGTTTTGTTAGACTCTCTTCAATGCTGATGGACAGACGATGGCAAGCATTCTCACAGAAACAGGCAAAAACATTTGCGATGGTTGATAACGATGTAGAACTGAAGCAGTGATGCAAAGAAAAATGGGCCAAAATTTCTCCACAACCATATGAGAGACTGGAAAATACAAATAAATACACACATAATTAGAATGCTTTGGCTCTGCGGTGTTAAAAAGCCACCAAAAGAAAAATATTAAGGGAATTTACTAGGCTGATTGGTAACTCTAAATTGTCTCTAGGTGTGAGTGAGAGTGTGAATGGTTGTTTGTCTCTATGTGTCCCTGTGATGGACTGGAGACCTGTCCAGGGTGTCCCCTGCCTCTCGCACAGTGACTACCGGACATGGGCACCAATGACTCCTGCGACCTGAAAAGGAAGAAGCGGATAAAAGAAAATGAATGGTTGGGGCTGTAGCTCGGTGGTTCTGCAGTCTTGTAATCCTGAGATTGCAGGTTCGAGTCCAGGTTGCATCAGAAAAGGCACTCGGAATAAAACACATTGCCAAATCTTTCAGGCTCGCTGGCAACCCCCGAAGAAAAGAGCTGTCAAAAGAACTTACTAATAAATGAAAAGCAAAAACAAATAGGAAACATATACAAAAAAAAAAAATCGTAGACATAATTTTTTTATTTTATTTTATTTGCACATAAATTTTGTCTGTATTTTGTTTTTTTTGGCCATAGATTCCACAGACCAGCCAAACCCTCATTTATAATCAAGTCATACCCAAAGCGTCTGCCTTTTTCCATCTGTCTGCGACCCAGCGGACCACATCAGCTCAGTCACACCAACGATGCCAGTTATGAGTCACATTATCCTCTACATCTGTAATAAATACTTCCTAATTTACTCGTCCTCTCACTGCTGAGTTCCTCTTTCTGACCACAAGATGGCAACAAGCTCAAGCAACAAAACCCCTCAATGTCTGCTTGACAACTTCTCTGCCTCCAGACAAAGCCTGTGACATCATCTGCAGAGGGACAGAGGGTGTACGAAGGACAAATGTCTTGAAATGTATTACATCATTTCCCACTAATATGATAATATATCTGAAACAGGGAGCGCGGAGTTAACCACGAGAGGGGCCATAATCCCTACAACGGCCGCTTCAAATGTGAACAAGGGGATAAAATGAAAGAGTTAGAGGAGGAAGAGGAGGAGGAGGAGGGGGTCTACAGTGCAGACAGGGGTGTAGTGATGAAGGTTATTCCAGATATTATTCCTCAATGAGAACAGGAGGAGAGAAAGACTATAATCACTTCTTCACACTTTGTTAAGGGAAGCTGTCTTTCTTCTGTCCTTGTCTCCTTTTCTTGGGTCTGTAATTTAGTTCCTGTATTTGTCACATTATCTGTCACAGAAAGACAAGAGTGAACTGCAGAGAGGAACAATAAAGACAATGACTGTTGATAAAGTCGCTGCAGAGGAGAAAATTGTAATCAGATGCTAAATGCAAGGGTTGCTAAGATGGAAATGAGGAAAACAAGCAGATATGAAGGGAGCAAAATCAGAAAAAAAAAAGGTTATTAAATAATGAAAAAAATTAAAGACGACTGGTGAGAAAACGCCTGAGTGTGAGAGACTGAATATCGTAGCAACAGCAAGAAGAAAGGGCAAGGAGGTCAAAACAGGGAAGAAAATGATACGAGGAGAAAATGGGTGATGGTAAAAAGATAAAGAGTAAAAAAAACAAATGGTCGAATCTTAAAATGGATGTTGGTAACGTGACAAAACATGGAGACAAAGATGAAACGGCCAACAAAGATGTGAAAAGTGTTGAAGATGGGCTAGTGCATGACAGGTCAAAGATGATCGGACATAAACATTCATTCAACCTTTATTTATGCAGGTTAACCCCATTGAGCCTCGAGGACTCATTTAAGAGAGACCTGGGCATAACGTGACATAAAAAGCACAAAGTAAACAATTAGACATTTATAGTTAAGAGCAACAGATTAATAACCCTCATATTTTGTTTATGTTTTACATTTATTTTCAAAGTCTTCATTTTTCTTTAATGGGCTAATTGCATAATGCAATCCCTTGATTCTGGTCTCTGATTGGTCAAAGGTTCACAATCTGCTTGTTTGTCCAACTCATGTTTTGAAGCCTAGAGAGCACGCTGGTTTTTGAGAGGCTGTTTTCCAAGTGGTCAGCTCTGACTGAACGAACTCGCATCCATTCATCCATTTATTTTCTTCAGCCGCCTTTTCCTCTCCAGGTTGTTGTTTATGGGAGGAAACCAGAGTACTTGGAGAAAACCAATACACATGCAAGGAGAGAACATGCAAACTCCATACAGAAAGGCCAGGAGACAAACCTGCGGTTTTCTTGCTGTGAAGCAATAGTGCTAACCACTGCTCCACTGTGCTGCTACACCCATATACCCCCAAACCGTTTTGTGGTTGGATGTCATTTACCTGCTCAGTGTGCAGATACATGCAGCCACCTGACAGTGAGTTGTGGTCTGCTGATGTTTCTGTAAAAAAATATGATCTTAACACAGTTTTTTGTTTAGTTATTTATTAATGACATTAATTAATCCTGTCAGAGCAAAGAAATAAGATTTTTTTTGTTGTTGCTGCTGTTCGATATTGTTTTTATGCTCGTACTGCTTAGTGTATTTTTATTGACGTTTTTCTTAATTCATATCTTAGATCTTATTACTGTTTTTCTTTTACATTTTATACTTTTGTTGGATGCAAATTAGACCCTGTGTACACAGTTTTGTTCCACCACATGTACCACATATGGTAGAATGACAAATAAAGAACCTTCAGTCCTTGAATCCCTGAATTTCAACTCATAAAACTTTATGGAACGTGTTCAAACAGGTGAATATAATACAGCATAGCACTGCAAAGATGTTTTTGCATAAGAAATAATGTAAATGTAAATGTATTTATATAGTACAGAAAAACAACAAAAGCCAGCCAAATTTTTTTTACAACTTTGTCAAATTAAAATGAAAACAAGAAAGAAGAACAAGACAATACATCTTGTGCCACTCAGGAAACAAAAGAAGGTTAACAACAAAATACAACACACAACAACAAGAACAGTCTAACTGCTTCTCAAAGTCTGCCTGGCTCAAAAGCCAAGGAAAAAAGATGAGATTTAAAAGTCTCAAGAGTCGGAGCGGTCTTTAAATGATCAGGTAAAATGTTCCACAACTTTGAAGTCCGATCACCTCTGGACTTCAGGTTAGATCTGGGGACATCTGAGAGGAACTGACTGGCAGACCGGAGTGCTCTTACTGGAGTGTAGATGTTAAGAAGATCACATAAATAAGATGGGGCCAGACCTTTTAAGACTTTAAAAGCAAACAATAAAATCTTAAAATCAATCAGGAAGTAGACAGGAAGCCAGTGGAGACAAGTCAGGACAGCGGTTATGTGTTGTTGTTTCTAGTTGCTGTTAAAAGACGAGCTGTTGTGTTCTGGACAGTTTGTAAAGCATGCAAAGATGATTTAACTAAACCAGGGGTCTGCAACCTTTATGATCAAAAGAGCCATTTTATGCCTTTGTTCACTAAATAAAAGTGATCAGAGCTGCAGCGCTATAGAAATAAACTGAACGGAATTTAAAAAAAACTTTATCTAAAATTTTCGACGAAAAGGGCAATTTAGAGATGGGTCTATTAGGAGCACTGTCGGGTCAAGGTTTTTTTTTTTTTTATGAGTGGCCGCACCACACCATGTTCACTCAGCCTGATGAGAGGAACATACTTTGTAATCAGGATAACAACTAATGGACCAAGAGAGTGAAAAGCTTCCTTAAAAAATAATTACGGCATACAGTGACCACAGTGGGTCCAAAAACAATCCGACGAAACAGAGAAGGATTATGCAAAACAGTTTGTTAGAACTTTTATATGGCAAAACTCCCAAAACAAACAAAAACCAAACAACGTTCCCAGATTGCTCTGAAAGTTGACTGTTTAATACACTTTTATTAGCTGGCATGCCCTTAGACACTCATTCTGCAGCTTCTGTGGGGTCATGCCAGGTCCGTAGGTTCTACAGCTTGGCTACCAAATGGATAAAAGGGTCCACACAGAAGGGCATTGATGCAGTTCAGACCTGTTTTTTGTGTTATCCGATCACTGAGGATCTTTTTTAATGTTCTGGTCTGAACAACCCCTGATTGTTCTTTGTACAATGTTCAATTTTTGAGAGAATGAAAGAAGCCGGGGGCATTTATAGTATTATTTTTTTTTTATAGAGGCTCAAATAAAACTGGATGCTTGATCTCTGCAACACAAGGACACCAAAAACTGAGAGCCATGCTTACAGAAACAAGCATGAAAAAAAAAGGCTGGCGCTTGGATGAACAGATGGAACAAAAGAGCAAAGAAAGAAAAGGGAAGATAAGAGAGCTGCACGGACAGAGCGTATGAATAAACAAGGAGGAGAGAAAAAGTGAAAGAAATGAGAGGAAAATGATTAGAGAGCTGGGAGTAGAGGTGAGGAGAACAAAACTATTTAGAGTTGAGGAAAGGAGAACAGAGAGAAAAATCCTGAGATGAAGAGATGGAGAAAAACAGAGTGAAGGAGGAAGATAGGAGGTGATGAGGAGAAATGGGTTAGAGATCCTCAAGCGAATGGAGAAGTGCAGCAAAAGCTGATGACATCATAGGCACGCAAAACGAGAAGAAGTGAAAGACTGAATTTGAGAAAAAGACAAAAGGAGACTGGAGAAGAGGACAAGGACAAGAAGAGACGACTAAAAACAGATTGAGAGGATGAGAAAAGTGAACGGTAATGGAAGAAGGGCTAAAATGACAACAGGAGAAACAGCAGAGGTGGAAACTGAAAACTTGTACTCAAGTACAAGTACTACTACACTGATTAAACTGTACTCAGTTACAAGTAAAAGTACTGGTGTTGAAAATATTCAAGTAAAAGTACAAAGTACTCTTCTCAACTACTGCTCGGAGCATTAATTACTTTTTAACCAATTGATATTTTATTGTGTTGTCAATAGAATTTATGCAGTTAGATTTACTGTATATAACAGCTACATTCAAAACTCATTTCTCAGATGCTCTGTCTTATTTTAGTACCAGGTGAACTGATGGCAGTAACAGTATCTAAGGTCTTTGCACACTTAGCCAAACTCAGGGCTTAATTTGAGCCAGATCCTGCCGGAACAGGATCCAGGAACTCTCTAATATGGGCTGTGGGCGCGTTCCGTTAACTGTTTGATTGGATCCAGGAACTCTCAGGCTTACTACTAATAAAGTTATGAACAAATATGACTGCCTTGAAAAAACACAACTTATATTGGATATGTAAACTGAAAATAATTACATAAACACTAATTTTAAACACAACAGCCACTTACGAGCAAACGAGCTGCCCCTTTAAGTAGCATTTCCACAGACCCCTGCCCCCCAGCCCACCTGCTATTTGCGTTCTGGCATCGATCGGTTTACAAATTAAGCCCTGGCCAAACTAATAACCCACACATACAAACAATAAGTTTGTATACCACAATATGTTTTTCGAGATTAGATGCTGAAGTTTTGAAAACTGCTATGTAGAGATCAAACAACGTTGCCTCTGGACTCTGTCTCCTTTTTGCCCTCTGTACATAAAACATTCCTCCAGGTACAACCACGGGCACTCGTCCTCAGCCTTGACCTCCTCATTTTCTCTTGACAGTGTTGTCCTCTGTCTCCATTTTGGCTTTTTCTCCAAATCATCGGTCCATAAATGACTCACTACTCTACAGAGTTGTCCTTTGCTTACGTCATAGGTAATTGGCGCATTCGCAATCTGTGAGCCTTATTGGCCACAAAGATGCAGATGAACAGTTTGAATGTTAATTCAAATTGCAGCTGCACTCAGTAGCGACTTCTGATTTTATAGTGAAGTAGATTACATGGTCTAAATTGTAAAGCATGAGTAAAATTACACACTTGAAAGAAATACTCATAAAAGTACATATACCCCCCCCCCCCAAAATCTACTTAGTTACAGTAATTTGTGTAATTTGTTACTTCCACTGAGAAACTGTCTAAAGACTAAGGAAAAATAAGAGTGAGAGAACAGCCCAAGTGAAGGAGGAGAGCAGAAACAGGTTTTGAACAAGAGCAACGGAAAATCTGCAGGTGAGAAACTGTGACGACCGTTTCAGTTCAGTCACTTCACCTGAAGAAACAGCAACTGAAACGCACAAACTAGTCTATTTTCACCACATTGTTCACGTTTTAGACAGAATAAAAACAGAATTTGCCAACTTCTTATGAAACGGTGTCATCTTTTATTTTCTCTGATACTGTGAAAAAATAATTACATTGATTTTAAACAAACAAAAAAATGGACCCAAAAACGTGAAAATCAAACATTTTGATATCTTGTAGGTTTTGTACACTTTGTCTTAACAACAAAAAGATACACAGGTACTTAACAAGAACTTAATACACGTGAACAATATATAGGGGTAAAAATAAAGAACATACATCTAAACACGCTCAGTATTTCTCACGATGAGCCTCACCTTCACTTCACTCATCTGTAAGTGCAACTTGGAGTCCTCCGTACTGCAGCGATCATCTCGAGCTTAAAGATATCGAGCAGAACTTCTCGTTCACTTGTCCAGCTGTTTCACAGAGCAGCTCAGCAGCTGGACGAGCAACAAGCCTTACATATCATCTAAGGCCAAATGATACCTCCTTAAACACCTGCTCAGGTTTCCACCGGGGTTTGACTGATAGAAAATATGAAAAAGTAATATTTAAAAATTTCACAGATGTTTCTTTGAAGCTTTATTGCTTATTATTTTACTCACAAAACACTAACAAAAAGGTACTAAAATCACGTTTTTGTTCCCACATCGTTGGATATGTCAAATTTTTTAAACTAAATTTGTGACCGGAAGCCAATTGACATGTGAGCTTGTTTATCTAAAGAAACCACAAAAGTGACTGGAAACATGTCAACTCATTGCCATTTTTATTTATTTATGTGAATCATGGGACTGATGTTTTCTTGCAGGTTTTGGCAGACTAAGATAAGTGCTCTGTTTGGACTGTGCACCCACTTTTCAGAATTGCCCGTGTGGAAAACTACTGGCAAAATTCTTTACAAACCTCATGGTTTGATGTACCGTATTTTATGGAATATGAGTCGCAGTTTTTTTGTGCATAAATTAGCATGCCCTGCAACATACACAGCGAAGTGACATATTTGTCCCCCCCGCTAAATTTATAATCCAATTTTTGAGATCTGACGATTTCATTCATTCTGACAAGGAAAATATTGAGCACTACCATTTTCAGCCACTAAAGGGCCCTCGACTAATACGGTAAGCCAAGTGTCTCATAAATATGTAAAAGTGGCTATTAATGAGACACTTGGCTTGCCATACCGAGCCACCTTCGTCTCGCTCCGGAACTCTTGGAGCAAACATCAAATCATCTGAATTTTGCTGCACTGTCCTGGAGAAATCCAACTGATTTGACCGTCAAAGTGCATTTATTAAGGAAAAGTTAAACTGAGATACACCTTTACTGTAATTTCAATCCAACAAATAATTGTTTTTAAGTGTTAATCTTGTTAAGTTCTTGTTAAAAGTCCTCCCGTACACGCCATCATTTGGTATCCAATCAATTTTTGGCACAACACCAGCCCAAATTTCTGGGTGGTCAGCAGTGACACGTAATAAACGCGACTTGTATGGCAACATTTTTTTTTTCCACTTTATCAGACATATTTGGACTGTGACTTATATGGCGGGAAATATGGTAGTTCAGGCAGTTCTTTTTATGAGTTTATAAGTTGTGCTTTCAAACTGAAAATGGCTTTCTATGTTTAAATCAGGTTTCAAATTTCAACATGCGCGCTTTATGCAAATTAATCTTTATTAGATTTACAGAAAAAAGTTTGTTTTTGCTGAACAGCATAAGCAAGAGTTTAGTTTGAGTTGCTGTCTTTAGCAAAAGTGCTGACATAACAGTAAACATCTGGTCTTATAATAACATTTTTTAAATTTTATATATGTTGTTAGGATACTTGATGAAACTGCCCTCTTCCTCAACCCTGCTGAGTCGGTCCTCTAATGGGTAAAACTATAACCTTGGCTGACATTGCGATAACTCTCCAGCTTTTCTGTTTATTTGTGTGTTTTTTATAGGAAAGAAAAGTGCACGTTTAAATGAAACAAGGTTTGCTCTGTAATAACGGTTCTTTCATCAGCCTGACTTATCCTGTTTAATCAATATTTAAATTTAACACAGATTTTTAATCTGTTTACACCTAATATTGATCAATAACAAACTTCATGGTATCTGTAGATTCAGGTTTTGTGAGAGCTTGTTTGTGAGAAAAAAAAAAGTAAATTAAAGAACCAATACAAAATCAAAAAGTTATTTTTACATTTTCACCATCTTGTTCTTCTTGTCAGTAATGACAATGCTGAGGGTATTAACATTATCCCAAATGACAAAGGCATGAAAATCCCAAATTTAAAACAGTTAGAATTGGACTGAAATGATAAATGAATATAAAAATAAACAAAACAATTTTTTTTCCAGTTTTTTTAAGCTGTGTTCAGACGTTTGCTCCATCGTACCAGCAGGCGACACGGACCAGCTGAAAACGTGAAATCATCAGTCAAACCCCAGTTTCTTCCCCTCTAGAGGTCCACACAGATCACATGAACTCTCACACACACACACTTAAGTTACATGCTGCTCTCACACACATGCATCTTTAAAGACGGACGTGTAAAGTCCATGCGCATGTATTGAGACATTCGCACACATCCATGATCGAAGAAACACAAACTGCTGCTGCATTTGTACAACTGCTCAGTTATTATTATTATTTTTTTTTTTAAATTTGCACAGTCTTTTGGCAGCTCACTGAACGAGTTCACACAGTAAAAGTGGAGCTGCTGCAGTCACTCCTGGCCTTGGGTTGGCACGGTGCAGCACAGCACAGCATGGCCTGGTCTGGCCTACAAAGTAGTAGAAACAGGGTTTTGGCTATTTGTAGCCTGACTGAGCAGTTATTTTGGCCACAGACATTCACAACTCTCACTCTTTGTATACATGAGGTTGATTAATTAGATTAGAACCATTTTTTTCTGAGTTTACTGTAAAAAACAACAACAAAATATTGTTTTATAAGCCAAAGTTCCTTTGACAAGTCTTTTTTTTCTTCCACTAATGTAGTTCCCCAATGTAAGTAAAATAAAATGAACATAATAATACTGATTTAAAAGAAAAAGCGTCATAAATGAAATTAATATGCACAGGCAAAAAAATAAAAATAACTACGTAAAAAACGGCACCAGAAATGTAGACGTAGACAGATAAACCAGTCCTGTATTTTATAATAAACTATGAGAAGAAGGTCTGCAAGGACGTTTTCTGCATGAGGACAAATTCAGCGGTGAAATTTAGAGGCTGGCAGATGTTTGTAATGTGAAATATGAGACTAGAGTTCAAAGAATCAGGACACGCTGTAAGAAGAGATACCCATAAAACAAAAACACACATTCCTTTCCAAAAAAAAAAAAAAAAAAAAAAAAAAAAACACTCGTTCTTTCACTGCTGCACCCCAACTTTACATCTGTTTGGCATTTCTTGGCATCTTCAACGTCTGTAATGTTTTTTTTTATAGGAGCCCGAGTCTCAGTAAAATGTAAACAGAGGTAACAATAAAGTACCTCAATGGCCCGGTCATGCGTTCTTTTGGCCTCGGTACCACCTCGGTGTCAGATTCTCTCAATCTGCACTAGGTCAGAACACGACCACAAATCAGACGCACAACTCAGCTACACGTTTGTTAAAAAAAAAAAAAAAAAAAGGGCTGTAAACAGGTTGGAGAATACAAAACGGACCTGACAAACATATAAATTTGAACTCCATCTGCCGTTCTGTCTCTGCTGAGGCGTATACACGGTGACCTTGGAGACAAAAGGTTGATTCTGATATATGAAACGACAGGGGCAGTGTTCTTTCCCAGTGTTTGTGGAAAACAGAGGCGATAAACACATTTTATAGCTCCTTCGCAGACAATTACCATAATATACCGTGAAGGGTTGATGGGGTGCCTGATAAATATAATCGCTCAATGATTACTCGTGGAGTAGCTGATAGCCTTTGTAGCCGGGGGTCTTCTCTTTTAAACGGCTCAGAATGCAGAAACAAGTGAGTCATTTCTTTTCTGTCTGCTTTGTCTCTTAAATGTCTTTAATTAATATTGACCTTTTATTTAACCAGGAAAATCCCATTGAGATCACAGATCTCTTTTGCAACGGAGGCCTGGGTGCAGCCCAACGTGCATGTTTTTGGACTGTGGGAGGAAACCGGAGTACCTGGAGAAAACCCACACAAGCCCAAGAAGAACATACACACAGAAAGACTCCAGGTCCAACTGGGGATTGAACCCAGGACCTGCTTGCTGTGAGGCAACAGTGCTAACCACTGATCTGCTGTGCTGCCAATTAAACACGTGGATGTGAATTTTTGGAAAAATATTTAACGATAGATGCTAATGAATGGTTTATTGTCTCAGTGCTTCTAAGGAAATACAAAAATTAGCCACACTGAATTGTGCAACTTAAAATTAGGAATGCACGATATTGGATTTTTGGCCGATATCCGATAAGGCGATATGTTAAAACTTAATTGGCCGATTACTAATACTAGTATTTTTTAATATAATTTCCTTTGTCAGAACATAGCCCTCTCATTTAGGCTTGGTTGCTACAAAAATTGTGCAACAGCTGTAAGAGCTGAGCCATATGATATGCATAGCGCTTTGACTTATATTAAATGAAAAGTGTTGAATATTATTTATTAGCATTAGTCACCTGCAATGCTGCAGTGTGGGATCCTCTGCACTCCTGTGCATGAAGGACAGTCTTTTTAAGTTCAAAGTTTTTCTATCCATTGTGCCGTAAGACTAATCATGCTAACGGAGCTAACATAATGCCTGTGGTAAACTCACCCAAGTGCTATCAGCTATTAGCATAATGACGTCGGAAATGACGGCTTGTGACTCGGGTACGTCGGAAAAACATCTCTGACTGGGGACGATGTAGTGATGCTCAATGTAATCCAAGAATCTTCAGAATCCAATATCCTCAACGGAAAAAAAACCCAAACTTCCACACTGCCGACATTTCGACTTCTTCCTCTCCGCCGTGATCAGAGCAGGTCAGCGCGCGTGATGTCATCACGTTGTGCTGGCGCTGCATGCGTCCATGTCACTGGGTTGTCATACAAAAACAAAATCTTATATCTGTGAGTTACTTTGATGGCATGGCCGATGTCCGATATTTAACTTTAACGCTAATATCGTCCGATACCGATACCATGCTGATAATATCGTGCATCCCTACTTAAAAGTCAATATGTTGTAATTATTGATTCAACTGCCGTGTAGTCTAATTAATAAGTGATAGTCAGCGTGATGGGTGAAGTTTTGAATTAGTTTGATGATGAAATCTCACTGAGGTCAGAGAGAAAACAGAAAGGGTTTCAATCTATGGGAGAAAAAGTACATTATTAAAATTGAAAATTTTAATTAATTAATTAAAATTTAATTGAGGCGCCACCAGGGCACTCATGACCTATTGGGGCTCTAACGATCAATTGTTAGGCTGAAGGTCCTCTTTTTGCATGTGAACAGCTATTTCTGGCTGTCAGCAGCAAACTGGTTGGTAACTATGATAAGGAGCTTTTTATAAGACTGAGTTTGTTGCAGGGTTTCAGACTGAAGCAGTCTTTAGGATAAAAGATGAAACGTTTCAACAAAGAAGAATCCATCCAGATGACCCAATTTAACTTTGTTGGATTATTGAGCAAGCATCTGGACATTATTAAAATTATTATTGATTTAGAGACGTGAAGGTTAAAATGCTGCATTTACTGAAGGAGAAATAACAGACTTAATAACTTGAATAAGTGGCACTCTTTGAAGGAATGAATGCACATCACACTCCACTTTTAACGCCAAAGTTGTAGACTAAGATTATTTTATGTCAGGAAATTACAGGATTGTTGTGACTGTTTTGATGAAACCTTAATAACATTATGTGCAACAAGATAATCCAATTATGTGTTGAAGATGACTCTCGGTTACTACCACATGGACAAATTGACCTTTTTACTGTGAGTGATTATAAAGTGAAATGTTGCTAAAGTGATCCACTGATCCACTGGGGCATAATCTGTCTCTTCTGAACCTTCCTGTGTTTATTATGGTATTGGCTAAAATCCATGTTACGTCCACTGATTTCAAGGGGTTCTCTAAACCTTTCTCCCCCTTTCCTTGTTTGCAGGCCTGCAGTCGCACCACGCTGCACACCTGCAATCACTTCCTCATCAGTGGACTGCATAAAAGCTTCAGTGATCGGCCACGCCCCTTTTTCTTTGGGCATTTCCACTTGGCCCTGAGCATAGTTGTGGTGTGGTTGACTTTGAACTGAACTCTGTGTACAGAGTATTTTAACAACTCTGAGAAGATCTTTATGACCTTCTGTGAACTTTACTGATTAAGTACTTTTGCTTTAGATGGGAAGTTTGGTAGGGGTTCTCTGCCATTTTATTTTAACCAACTCTTTCTCTTGTTTTGTTGCCAGGGAGTGTAGGAATTGTGGTTTTTGTTTTATGTAAGAAATTATTTTGTTTTCTAGTCAGAAGGGGCATTCTTTTAACCCGTTTAAAACATAACCTGCAGACCCTTGACACTTAACCTAACCATGTGACTGTATTATCAGCAAAAAGAATGTACCTTTAAACCTACTAGGAGGTAGAGGAGGGGCAGTCTGAATGCTACATATGGAGATAACAGCTAATAATGGCCATTTAATAGATAACATCCAAAGTGTGTGGAAGTCCATGGTCTCTCTTCTGTCTGTAACGCCCAAGACCATTAGAAGAATAAATTATTGTATAATGTCAAACTGGGCTGTTTGAGTTATTAGCTTTATGTTTAGTTTACAGTTTGTGTTACACCCTGTACCTCTTAGACTCAGTCAAGGGTTGTAACAATCCACTTTATTTATTTTTTACTAATTTTCTTTAATCTGGTAAAGTATCACAAACAGATGTTAATCCCAGCCTTTCCAGGTGTTGTGGTGAGTAGCCTGTGTGCAAGCAGGACGGCCTTGCTTTCAGGAAGAGATGGGACAAAACTGAGCAAACGGAACGAGGGATCTGCAAGTTTCAGAACTCCAGATTTTCAAGTGATGTCAGTTCTTTTCAATAGTAATAAATTCTGCCGAAAAGTTCCATCACACACAACGAAACTCGACGTGATGTCATGAAAAATCTGTGACGCGAGACGCCAGCACATTTTCTGAGAGAAATCATACTTATACGTAATATGCAAGCATATAAAGTATACCACTTGAGCTAGGCGTTATCCTCCGAACCCACTTTGATATGTCAGACAACATTTGAACCTTCTCATCACTAACTACACAGAAGAGCTCGAATCGAGCCGCCGCGTGTTCGACGTCCGTTCTGAATGTCGTCACCGACTTCAGAAAAAAAAGGCAGTCAAGTCATAAAACTGGAAGCCAGGGAAAAAGCTTCATGTCAACCAAACGTATCCATCAACTATATCTGCTCCAGATGGATGTTGTCATTCTGAGGTGAAGCTCTTGATTTTTCTACTTTAAGCCTACGACATCAGCGTTTAAAAAAACGCCTCATTTTAAAGGAACTCGGACCATTTAAGGTCGCAGTTTCCACCAAACGCGTTAAAAAGTGAGTGTCACCCAAAATGCTGAACCTTTGGTCCACAACTCCTTATAAAAATATTATAAAATGTTTCTGAATGCCATTTTCTTTTATACATATCAGTATAAATATGGAAAAAAAAACTATTCTATTTGTGCAAGTGAGAGAAACCAATACTTCCTTAAACACTTGAGGGATGGGGGAGGTATTTTTTATACAAATTGCAGGATTTTTTTTAAGGATGAAAAGGCGTTCCCACCACACCCAGAGTCACAAACACTGTTGACGTTGTGGGAAATATTAAGCATGAAGATACAAATGAGACACGGGGAGGCGTAGGAGCTCAGACGCTTGCTACTGCTCCTTTTCTTACTGCAGGTGTAGAAATATCTCGTCATCTGGAGCACCTCGTTGTCCACACTTAAAAAAAAAAAAAAGAAAGTTTTTGTGCGTACTGGCACAAAAGAACTGGCACTCTGGCTGAACCACCTTCGGTTACTTGTCCATCTCAAACCAAAATAAATCTCATTAAAAAAGAGCCATGTTTCATGAGGACTGGGCGATCAGAAAGTGCCAGCTGCAGTGTATTTGTGGTCTAAGCTGCCTATTTGCTGCGAGTTGTGAAACATCTGTATGTTCCGCAGTCAAAAATGCACAAATGTGTGGCTTATGAAGAGGTTTGCTGTAGATTTCTGAACTGCGTTTCAGTATAGAGCTTTATACAAGAAATATAATTTCAAAATTACCCCAATTTTTTTTTTTTGTATTTACAGAGACGAGCAAAAGGACCATGAAGCAGGATGATGATGATGATGGTCTAAAAGCAAGATGAAGGGTGCACATAATGTTCCCTTCTTCTCGCCTCCTCATAGCTTTTACATTCTCTTGATTGTAGCTCTCACTTTTACTTTAATTGGCCGATAAACACAGAAGATTGGAGGCCAATGCAAATGTGTGTGAAGGTTGCTTTCAGCACGTATTGCTTCATACGGTTTTGCGTAACGCTGCTAAATGGTAGGTGTTGCAACGTGTCACTGATCCCGAAAATGATTTTTTGTTTCCATGCAGCTGTGGCTGTGGAAAAACCAAAAGGCTTCTTTTGAAGATTTAAGTCTGGATCTATACAGAAGGATTTGTGTCTTCATGTGTAATAATACTGCTGATGTCAAACGTGAGTCCATGACGGTGCGTTTCTCACACATGAGTCTGCATTCGTTGCGTGTGTCTGTGGGAATAGTCAGAGGGTGGAGACGAGTACGAGAAGCGGGTAGAGGTTCCGTACTTCCCCAGCCCTGTTTCGGGACTTTGCTGTCCCGGTCCAGGCCCTGGTCCGGTCCCTTGCCCTGTTGGGTACATCTCATAGGCTGGCCCTTCCTCTATGGGGGGAGCAAAGCCCATCCGGTAGCTGGCATACTGGGAAGGGTATCCATAGTTGTCATATGGCAGTTGGGCCGTGCTGTCCAACAGGCCACAGTCTGCACCCGGGTAATCTCCTGGAGATGGAAGAGCCGGGTTGGGGGGTGCCTGCTGGCTCTGTGATGCCCTGGAGAAGGTGTTGAATTGGGCGTAAGTGGCGTGAGACATCCTGGAGGGCGGGCGGGGATCATAGCAGCCCGCTCTTGAGCCTGGGACAGAGCTTGGGGGGACTGCGCCGCTGGCTGCAGCTGGGGGTCCACTGGAAACTGCGCCGGCTGGTCCGCTGCTGGGGTTCGGAGGGCGAAACTCTCCCTGGTAGTGCACGACACGTGTCTGGGGGCGAGCCTCCTCATGGGTGGTGGCTCGAACGTTGTAGTAGCCGTTGGTTGGATCCTGTGAGCATAAATATATTTTTATTTCCATTCTAAAGGGTAAAATTAATACATACCCCAACATGTACATGTATAAAAGTTTCTGCATGATTTTTTTTGTTAGCTTCCTGATGCATGATCAATAATCCAGATAGATAAATCTGACAGGGTTAAGTCAGGTCCTCTGGACGGATCCCTCTTCACTCTACGAAGAATCCGTCCAGAGGACCTGACTTAACCCTGTCAGATGGTTGTTACTGTAGCTCCGTTAAATGTTGGAAGGTTTATGGGATTTGGGTTAACAAACAACTTGCACATTTAATGTGATGAAGGTAACAGAAATATTGACAACATCTATTATATGTAGCCTAAATGAAACACCCAAACAAATTGGAGGAAATTCATTTTGGAAATGTGTTAAAATAATAATTTTATGTTGACAATGTGTAGGTATATAATTGTACATTTAAACCATTTTTTTTATATTCCATTTTAAAAAGTTCAGTTCATTTAGGTTTTGCATGATTTACAAAAAAACAAACAAATAAAATAAAAAAAACACGGTAATGTTGAGTTTTTATTTAGAGATTTTCTTAACACTAATAAAACTTTTCATGAATTTTTTTCACCTGTTTTTCATGTTTAGTTGCTCAATCAATATGAAGAATCTTTGTTTATTTAGTCAATTAAAAAATAATAAATTAATGTTAGGCCTGTCACAATAAACGATAAATAAACTAATTGCATGATAAATGAAATTTATCTACCTCATTTATCAGCTTTATAGTTTCTTCGTGTCTCTCGTTCCACTGAAGACACTGGATGACAAAAGGTTCAACTCTGGAGTCTTCACTGACCCCTCCCCATCTTTTTTCTCTTTAAAATCTGTTGTAACCGTCCAAAATCACATTTTTGGATTGTTAAAAGCAGCTAAGCTGAGAAGCTAAGCTATGAGCTAAGCTAACAGGCCTAAAAAACTTCTGTCTTGTCAAATCTCCAAAATTCACAGTTGAAACCCGTGCCTTTGTGTAAAATTTTTTCTTTGCAAAAAGAAAGCTGAGAACTTGTTTACTGATTTTTATTTTTTATTCTTATTAAAAGCTTTGTGTGAAAAATGCTATGGTAAAGAGCTCAAACCACACTGAGCATCCACCATATTGAGAACCTATAGAAACAGCCCATGTCACGTCAAGGAGTTTTCCTCCCATTTTTCTTATAGCGACACGCTGCTCGCTCCCTCACTATCCATCCTTCGGTTCAAACAGTCTTATACCGCCATCCAGTCGTCAAAAAAAGACACAACACGCAAAACAAATTAAACATTTATTTTTAAATTTGACAAATACTAATTATTGTCCAATGTCAAACAATATTATTGTTTATCGCTATAATTTCTGAGACAATTAATCGCCCAGCAAATTTATTGTGGCAGGCCTAGTTACCGTTATCTATCACGCATTTTCTTTAGGAAAAGAAAAAAAAAAAAATCAGAGAAAGGAAATCCTCATGTTTTTAGATACAAACTTTCTTTCTTCCCTTTTTTTTTCTTAAAGAAAAACTACTGTATGTTGACACTGATAGCATTGCATCACCTCGAAAATCCAAAATGTTCCTCTTTCAGTACAGAATTAACCTTATATATGACCCCCCCCCAAAAAAAAAACAAACAAACAAACAAATATCATGTATTGATTTGAGAACATTGAAATATATTTAAGTCAGGTTGGAAGACTGATGGAAACCTGCACTCGAAGCAGCACCACTGCTTTTAAATAAAGGATTATGAGCCACAAGAGAAACTTCCTGTCAGAGAACCAGTGATGAAAACTGACAGACAAGAAAACTCACGTCTCACTACAGGCTAAAACTGAGTGACACTCATATTGACTGAAAGTTTTGCTGTTGGGGGAAAAAGAAGCTTTTACCAGAGCAGAAACTGCTGCGCTGGAGGAATGGGAAACCCTAACAGGAACCAGGAGATCAACATGACCACAAAGCTCATGCAACATGCACAGTATGATGTCAAAGATGATGTAGGTTGTTGTTTCCCCTGAACCCCGGGTGTCAACGTGTGAAAACATCTCTGCTGGCTCTACCCACCTTCAGCTCGTACTCCTCCCGCGTGTCGCTCTCGCTCCTGATCTCCTGCTTCAGGTCCATGTCGTCTTTGAACGGCTGAGTGGAGGGAGAGAGGGAAACAGAGGGCAAAAACTAAACCATCAAACAACGAAACACACACACGGAAAGAAGGGAGGGTGAAGAAAGGAAAGGAGGACGAAGAGAGGGAAGGAAGAGGAAAACAGAGTTTCAGCTTATTCATCCCAGGAGGGCGGAAGATGAGAAATGCTGAGTTGTCAGAAAGAAGAAAAACAAGGTTCTGGGTCGAGGTTTTAAAACCTTGTCAAAGGGACGCCACCAATTAGACTCCAGGATTTCCAGGAATTTTCTAAAAAGAGTGAAATGGCAAAGTGTGTGCACGTATTTTTTATTTCTTGATGAAACCTGCAAAAGTAAGACACGGTTAAAAACAATGAAATAGGCATCCAGTACATATTTGTTACAAGCTTGTGTTTAATCAGTGTTGGTAGCAACATGATGGTTTGTGTTAGCTCTTCTGTTGTTTTGTGAATGTTTATGAAGCATTCACACTATTGTCGTCCATTTTTCTTCTGTACCCTTTTCAGCATCTTTCTCGTTCCACTATTTTTATGCTATTTCAACTAATCATACATCAAATCGTTCAGCTCAATCCTGTTATGACTTTTGGTATTGGTGCAACTTCAGCTTTTTGAAATTTTTATCCTTTTCCGCCACTTTTTTTTCCCTCATAGAAAATGAATTGAGCTCATTTTACATCCTTCAAATCTTTAGATCTGTTTACAACCTTTTACTGCTCCTTTCACTTTTTGTTCCCGTTCAGCTTCCTTGTGCAAATTTAAACCTTTTTCTGCTCCTTTTTATTTTCAGCTGTTTTGCGCTCCTTTCATTTTTGTTCAGCATTTTTGTGCTTCATTAACTTCTTTCAACAAATTTCAGCTTATTATGCTCCTTTCAGCTTATTTATGCAAGTTTCTACTGTTTCTGCTATTTCAGCCACTATTTGGCTGTTTATAAGCTAATTTGAGCTTTTTCAGCTAATTCCACATTTTTTGCACTCATTTAAACTTTTTTCAGCCTAGTTCAGCAAAAAATGTGTTCTCTCTACTTCCCTCTAGTCATTAAGTTTCTTTCTGCCATTTTAGATGCTTTTCAGCATTTTTTTTTAAAATTTATTTTCTTACTTCTATTTTTTTCATATCCACTTCTTTGTGCTCGTTTCTGCTTCTATAAGCCTAATTGGGCAAACCTCTTCTTTCTGCTTTCTTCTTCTAATTTAAGGTTGTTCTACCCTTTCAACTACCTTTTTAGCATTTGTAGCTAATTTTAGCTGTTTTCAGATAAATTCAAGTTTGAGCAGTGATTTTTGTTACCGGTACTTTCAGACTAATTAAATAGTTTCTGCTAATTTCAAATTGTTTGGGCGGCTGTGGCTGAGTGGTTAGAGCAGTCGTCCTCCGATGCGAGAGTTGGGGGTTCAATTCCACCAGCAGTCACATGCCGAAGTGTCCCTGGGCAAGACATTGAACCCCTCATTGCCTCCAATGTGTGTCCCATCA
>JARVLU010001586.1:29509556-29520271 GCA_031762415.1 Simpsonichthys santanae
GTGTGTGTGTGTGTGTGTGTGTGTGTGTGTGTGTGTGTGTGTGTGTGTGTGTGCTGCTGCTGCCATATCTCCCGTGTTGTCTGTATTTGTACATCTAAGGCTATTGACCCCTGTGTCTCGTCTACGCAGCCCCCGGTGTCTCAGATGGGAGTCTATACTTACAGAGTACATGGCCTTGACCATCCTTGTTGCCGTGGAGACGTTGGCTGCCTCCTCCTCCAGGCTGTGGGTCTCTTTGTTGACCGTTTCTACCTTGATGTCTGGTTTACCGAGGGTGACTCCACGGCGACCTGATAAACAAACACACACAACGCTCAGTTTTCATGAATGCTTTTTATTATTTTGGTATTCTGCTGGACATTTTTGGAACATTAACATTCAATTTCCTGTTTTAATGATAATTACTATCTAGTCCTACTAATCTATCTATATTTATTAGTTACAATATATTTATAGCTTAGTATAGCATTAATTTTATAATGTATAATTAATTATTCAGTATTCATTATGCAATTAGTAAAGTTACATCAGGAACTACTCATTATAACAATTTGTGTTTACACAGATGGGCTTTAAAACAGCTCTCAGAAAACATTACAGTATTGTTGAGTAAGACTTTAATTATTCAACCTCACATAAAATATGTCAAGTGAATTAACCGTAGAGGCGGTTACATTTTAATACGTCTCTATTACGTTGAGTGCTTGTGTCATGAAATTCCTTTTTTCTCCATGAAGTACTCAAACATCTTGAATTGGATTGATGCCTAAATGTATTCAGTTTTTAGACGTTTGATGCATAATTACTTTCTGAAATTTTTATTTTTGATTTATTATTTTGCTAAACGACAAGCAGGGTCAGTTCCGAGCAGTTATTGCTACAGGTTTAAGCAAAGATCTTGTACAAAGTGAAGCTCAGAGTAAGATTTGTGAACGACTTTCATCTTTTCTGAAAGTTTCATTAAAATGTTTCTAGTAATTCACAAGATATTTGGCAGCAGACAGAATGAGATGACTCAAGTATCCAGTTATAACAAAGTTTTAAACACAAATCTTGTTTGTACTCATTGTATAAGTAGTGATTTATCAGCAAAGTATTTATAAAAGTGATGGATTTATACCGTATTTTCCGCCATACATGTCGCACCACGCTATAAGTCGCATCAGTCCAAATATGTCTAATAAAGTGGAAAAATCCATAAATACGTTGCTTCGCTGTATACGTCGCATCTATTATGTGTCACACCCAGAAATGTGGTCTGGTGTTGTGCCAAAATTTGACTGGCTGCCAAATGGCGGTCATGGGCGCGTGCACGGGAGGACTTTAACAAGAATTTAACAAGATTAACACTTAAAAAAACAATTATTTTGTTGCTCAAAATTAAAGGTGTGTCTCAGTTGAACTTTTACGTAATAAATGCATTTTATGGTCAAAACAGCTGCATTTCGCCGGGGCGGCGCAGCGAAATGAAGCTGATTTGCTCAAAGCAGCGAGCAGAACAAAGGTGGCAGCTATGGCAAGCCAATTGTGTCATTAAAGCCACTTTTACCTACTACATGACACAATGGCATGCCATACCACACGAGCGCCATCTTGCGGTTGAAAATGGTAGTGTTCAATATTTTCAGTCAAACTGAATGAAAACGGTCACATCTCAGCCAAAAATTGGTCAAAAAATAAGGTAAAAAAAATCCATAAATTAGTCGGTTTGACATATAAATCAGAGGGCATGCAAATTATGCAAAAAAACTGTGACTTATAGGGCGAAAAACACAGTAGTCATTTTTGTGTTTGCCAACACTGATTAGCTGTGGTAACCAATATATTACAGTATTGATATTTATTTTCACAAGGCTTTAACTTCTCCATAATGCAACCTACAGAAGTTTAGTTTTTTTGTGCAATAAAAGTCTTCCTGTGTTTAATATTCTCTTGTCATCCTAAAACCCTCAGCTTGTCACATATTTACCACTGAGCAGCCCCGAACCTTAAAAGAAAAATATTTTCGCCTGCGAAGTCTCGAGCTTCATCGCCGACAACAAACAGGACGGTGTTTATCTGGAGCCACGACAGTGTTTGTTTGAGTTTCTATTTCGAAACAATATCTCTTCTGTAGCTGCGTTTATCAGCTCTGAACCAGAAAATGCACCTTATCCCAATAAAATCCCTCCGGGGACTCTGCCAGTCACCTTCACTGTCTTCTCCCGTCGTTCCTTTATTTGCAGGGAAGCAGCTCCAAATTAAACATCTTAAAGACGCCACGTGGTTTCAGATCTCTGCTTTCTGTGGAAGCGTGCTCAGAAATACTAATTGGATTGCCTCAGGCTGCAGAAATAATACACATATAGAATTCATCATTTAAATACGATTCACCTTTTAATGCTTTTGTTTTAAGATCTCCTATTTATGCGGCCCCTTCATCTTGCGTACGAGTGGCGCTCCCAATAAATATCCAAAAAATTTCAAACGCGCCAACGTCAGCAGAAGGGAAATGAAAACACAAAGTGGGCGATTTGAGGCCGATTGCCACATTTTATGAATATTCATTAATACCGTTTGAATAAAATCCCGCGCGCCTGGCATATGTCACTTTCATCGTGGAAAAGCGAAGTGACAGAAGGACGGTGGATGAAAGAACTGACAGACAGACTAAGAGCGTGCATGGCCTCACACAAACATAAAGAACACTCACTGCCTTTGCGTTGGCGGTAGAGGAAGAAGGCGAGCGCCAGCAGAAGCAGGAGCAGCAGAATGGAGGAGGCCACTGCGACGCCAGCGATAATTCCCATTGGATACATTTCTGAAACAAACACAAGCAGAAGAAGGGTCGGGGTTGAGGGACAGCTGCTGCCTCAGCGCTGCACAAACTTCTGCGACTGCTGCACAGTTTAAGCTTAAATCCTTTTGTGTCCTTGCTTGGAGCTGAGTCTCTGAGGGTTGCTTGTGCTGATAAGGCCCCTCTCATCCGACAAGGGCTGAAAACACTTTCAACGTGAGGACAGATCCAAACTCTGCTTCTCTTTCAAAAATGGTTTTTGTAGAGCTTTGTGGAAAATGGCAGCTGAGAGATGAGACTGATGGAGCATGGAGAAAACATTTGATCCAATTTGTTCTCATGCTTCAAACATCTCGTAATGAAACAACCAGAACAGACTAACATGTGCACTTTAGTTTGTAAGGGGGGGAAAAAGGAGCAGCTACAAGGGCATGACAAACTTTTTCATTTGATTATTTAAGAGTAGCTCAAAACTCAGGTTCATCACTGGCTTTTCAAGATGACTGAAAAAAACAAAAAAATCAACTGATTTCCTGTATCAGTAACATCTTTTTCTAGCTGCACTTTACTTACATCCAAGAAATAAAGCAGAAAAAAGATTAATCAAAAATTATCTCCTGGATCATAAATGAGATCATGCTTGAAAGCACATATCTCATACTAGGTGCAGGTCTTTATTTGTCTCCTAAAGCAATTTTGGGACGTACTCACCCCCAAAAATCATCACGATTGCAACAAATCTGCAAATATGAGTAGAAATTTAGAAAACGCTGCTTGCACCATTCATGACCTCTGTTTAAATTTAAATTAAGTATTGCAAGCACATCCATCTAATATTTAAATTTTCTTTAAAATAATTCTCAGACATGTCTGTGTTTATATTTTACGTGCTATAATGATGCGGTGTAGCAAGAAACGGCTGAAGGTAAAGTATCCACACTTGATTTATTGTAAGATGAAACGTGTAAAAGTAGACCATTAAACACAGACGCTCCAATTTTTTTTTACATTACAGGCTTTTAACTTTTATTCGAGACAAAATACTGTGAAAATATTTGTTTTATATTTGTTTTCAAGTCTTGTTTCAAAAAAAAAAAAAAAAAAAAGGTCCTCATGGCAAAGAATAAAACTATACATAATAAAGTTTATTGTCAACAATATAAAATAGTGGAGCTTCAAAGAGGCTCTTCTATTAGTTTTCCAGATGTAATTCAAATAAACAATTTGGGCCCTCAAATCAGCTAACACTGTATATACAACCCTCATTCCCCCAAAATTGGGACATTGTGCATAATGTAAATAAAAATAGAATCCAGTGATTTTCAAATCTCATAGACCTGTATTTTATGGAACATAGTAAGAAACTATCACTTTTTAAAAACGTTCACGTTTAGCAACACATTCCTAAAACATGTGGCCAGGGGCAACGAAAGGTTGTAAATGTAAGTGGTACAAATAAGAAACAGCTGGAGGAGAATTTAGCAACAAATTAGGTTAATTGGCAACAGGCCTGTAAGAGGACTCAGTATAAAGAGCTCACTCTGAAGGGGCTGATTTTCTTAGAAGCAAAGACGGGCACAGATTCACCCATATTAAAAAACTTGAAATCAACAAAATACTCCAATAATATTAAAATTTCAAAGTTCAAACAAAAAAAAAAAAAAAAAAAAAAAAAAAGAAGCCTCATGTGAACACTGAGACATGCTGCTGCCTTTTCCAGGTCAAAGTTCACTTACAATGAATTTTGAGGCAGAGTGGTGAACTGTTTTGTTGTCATAAACATTGAAATTAGAAATTTCTATTTTTTGGGGGGGCCACATACACCCTGCCCTTGTTACTGAATAGGGGATGAGCTCAGCCCATAGTTCAATAGCCTTCCTCTCTTATGGTATGGGGGTGCATTAGGTTCTATGTCATGGAATGCTGACACATCAGGAAATCAATGCAAACCATTATTTAGAACAATAGATGCTCACATACAGCAAAGACTGGACTGTTGAAGAATCCCACATTAAACAAGACTTTCCCCTCCAACCACGGCATTCTGATTTTATATACATTTTACACATCCCAATACTGTTGTAGCTGTTTGACTTGGTTTAAAGGATACAGTAGTCCCTCGGTTACTGCGGGGGATCCGTACCCTGAAGCCCCGCGATAAGTGAAAAACAGTGAAGTAGGAATAATACCACGAGTAGTAAGTAGTTTATTTTAGTGTATGTGTTTATCTATTTAAAAAAAAGCATTTTAAACTCTTCCCACACTCTTGTAATTTTCTAAACATTCTAAAAAAGCACAGAATGTCATGACTTCAACTCTGCCTACTCTGCTCTTTGCCTGCAAGTGCTCTTGGCCACGCCCACTTCTCTGCTCTGCACAGAGAACAGCTGATCAGTTGCAGCAGGAAGCTTTTCCTGCAGTATGGGCTGAACACATATGCAGCAGGTGCTAAATAATAATTTTAAATAAAAGTTCCACGCCGATCGTGCGGCTCATCCATCAGTCAGTCAATTTTGTGTCATGTCCAGTGTTATTTTGAAAAACCACCATTGAGCGAGTCCACGATAAATGAACCGCGAAGTAGTGAGGGACTACTGTATTTCAGTATCTGAGCTTCCTATCATCTTCAGCTATATGTGCCTGCTGTCCAGGTGTGCATTCCCCCACAAACCTTTCTCCTTCAGGATGATGATCATGGTTCCAGGCCCGAAGGAGTTCCAGGCGGTGCAGTTGTAGGGAGAGTGGAAATCAGACTCCATGACGTTGTTGATGGTGAGGGTGGAGAGGACCGCCCCTCCCTGGGCCTGAGGCTTGCTCTGCTCCACGGTGTACCTCTCCATCAGAGTGCCTTTTTCTTTCTCCCACACGTTCTCCTTCCACGCCCACACCTGCGAGGAGACAAAGCAGACGAGCTTCAAATCAAGACGTGGAAATAAGTTTAAACCTGCTCCTTCTAACAGATAAAAGATCTGTATCAAACATCCAGTGTTCAATTTGTTGGATTTGTATCTAAACTCCACTTTAGGCCTCTTATTTAACCTCGCGGATCAATAATGCTAATTTCACTTTATCGTATCTTAGCGGCGTTAACCACGAGATAGTTCTATCCAGACACACGCGGTCAGGAGTAAACACCCAGCAAACAGATGGGCTGCAGTTAAAGAGGTTAAGGCAGTCGGAGAAACTAATTACGCTCCTGAAGCTCCTGAAGTATCGACCTAATTAAAACTTGTGCAGCCACATTTTAAAGTGGGGAAGAAACGAATTCCCCATAAATAAATCAGCGCACACAGATGACACGCAGCGCAACAAATGTACACGGGTGTAAAAATCTGAGGCAGGTTTTGTCACTTAAAACCTGTCATGGTGGAGGTTTCAGGATATTAAAAATGGAGCGGGTTGCCATCAAATATACATAAAGCCGTGCTTATCGCCTGCTGCTGATGGTGAGGGCAGAGCAATAAGGTTTTAGCATGTGTGTGTGCATCTAGGATTTTATTGACTTTCAGAAAGTAATTATTGAGTTGACATCTACAGCTGAGTAACTGCTGGAATCAAGATCCAAGATGGCTGCCACAGCTAATCAATTTTGGGAAATACAAAAATAACTTTAATTTATTCTGTTTTCAAGATATTAGGCTAGAATTTGTTTTATTTGAGTCAAATCTGTAACTTATACTGAAAGCACTCACTAATGGCACAAAATCTGGGTTTAAAATATATTATTATAAAAGTAGTTACCATATTTTCCACCCTATAAGTTGCATTTTTGCATAATTTACAATCCCTGCAACTTATAGGCTGAAGTGAAGTATTTATGGAGTTTTTTCTCGATATTAATTTTTTTTTTTTTTTGGCTGAGATATGACCGTTTTCATTCATTCTGATTGGGAAAAAAAAAGATCTGTACCACTTTCAGCCACTTGATGGCAGCAGAGTAGTAGTAGCAGTATGGCATACTGTTATACCATGTAATAGGTAAACGTGGCTATAATGACTAATTAAAAAAGTTCAAGACAAAACTTTTACTTTATACTTGTTTTATTTCTTGAACTTTTTTGAATTTACCATGTCCTGGATGACTGAGAATCTTCACCAGCTATTAATGATTCAATCAGCTTGCCATATAACCCCACCTTCATTCTGCTCGCTGCTTGGAACTGTCAAACCAGTTGCACCACCCTGTCGAAATGCAGCTAATTTGACCATTAAAGTGCATTTATTGAGTAAAAGTTCGACTGAGGCACACATTTACTGTGATGTCGAGCAAACAAATAATCGTTTAGGTGCTTTTCTTGTTCATTTTCAGAGAAACGAGCTGCATTCCTCCTCCCTTTTTCTTCCTCTGCGCGTTCACGGAGCACCAAGGAAGCAAAACTATTTTTGAAATGCAGATGATTTGACCGTCAAAGTGCATTTATTTAGCAAACGTTACACTGAGACACACATTTACTATAATTTCGAGCAAACAAATAATTATTAATCTTGTTAAATTCTTGCTAAAAGTCCTCCCGTGCACGCTCCCACGGCTGCCATTTGACAGCATCGATTTTTGGCACACAAGCCCACATCTCCTGGTTGTCAGCGGTGACACGTAACAAACGCGACACGTCAGCGGTGACACGTAATAGATGCGACGTCTGCGGCAAAGTGACATATTTGTGGATTTTTCCCACTTTATTAGACAAATATGACTGATGCGACTTATAGGGCGGAGTGACACATACGGTGAAAAATACGGTATTCAAGTTAATCCTCTAGGTCTGATAGCAAAATATCTCATGAACAACTGGGTGGATTTTGCTGAAACTTTCAAGAAATATTTACTTGTCTACAGCTGGTATCCTTTTGGAGACAATCTATTTCAAGATGGCTGCCACAGTTAACTAATTTCATAAAACACAAAAATAGCTACAGGTCAGTATGTGCTGTAGATATTAAATTGAAATTTGATGTGGTAGTAACCAGGGGTCATTCACAACCCATTTTATGAGGCTGACACAATATAAAACATAATGTTGTTTTCAGTGGTTAAAATTTGAACCCAAACCCCTGACAGGAAAGGCAACAGGCAATAAACATTCTTTAAAGGATTGCTATGTCTTTGTTGTAAACAAATGTTTCATTTAGCCGGTGCAGGAAAAAATTAAATCAAGGTGACCGTGAGCAAGACTCAACAAAGAACAAATCAAAATATCGTCAAAAGGTTATTTTATTTCTTCTGACAGTCTTGTTAAATACGTTTTGTCTTTTGCCACAGTTGACTACTACAAATTTTTCCAACAATAATTATATTCTACCACTTGTCTGTAGTTTTTTATTTATTTTGTTGTTTGAGTGTGTCAGTGCCTCATTGCAAGCACACACACACACACACGCAGCATTATGCTTCATATTTTATGAGTCCCTGTGTCTCTGCATTAAGCCTAGACTATAATGTCGTCTCGCATTATACGCTCTGGGCTCGCTGGCTCTGCAGCAGGAGGCTGAATCACTCTAAAAGCTCTGATTTCTGTCATGTTGGCGCCGCACAATTGGATAATTGACGCTGAAAGGTGCAAAATTTTACTCTCCCTCAATCTCTCGCCCTCCCATTTTAATCTATTGCACCACAACCTTCAAACAGAAATATTACATTTATACTTATTTCCATGCTTCTCTCTGGTAGCATATATTTTTTTTAAATATTCTTCATATAGCATGTTGTACAGAGCATAACATTCAATTTAAAATAAATTGCAGTTTTATCAAATTTAGCTCCCAGTGCCTGAGGAAGAGACAAAAATAAAAACAGTGGGCACCACTTCTGTTGCGTAAGATTCAAGGGAAAATTAAATTATAGCTTTCTGAGAGGGCACCACATGAGAACGTCTTCTGAACAAACGACGTCGTCTTCCTTTTGACAATTGCATTAATACTTCTTTAAAATGAACAGTTGTCTTTGTGGGACCGCAGGAGACGTGGGGGGTGATGCGCCAAATTTAAAGCAAATGCTATCGTTGTGAGGTTTCGAAGTACTTACATTTGTTTTGTGACTTAAAAAAAGTTTTTGGTTTGAGGACCTTAATAAAACCTGCTTTTCATATTTTAAGAAAATCTATACGAAGTGTTTTGAATTTACTTATTTATGGCATTTACTGTATTCTGAAAAAGATAGGTTTGAAAAAGTCAACAAGAAAAAGGCCTAGCATTCCTCGAAGGACTGTCATTTTTCAAAGTGGCCACAAAAGTCTACTCCAACAAAGCTAAAGTGGCCCATGGGCCACCAGTTGATCACCACAGTTGCAGCATTGCGGCTCTGAACACTTAATTTAATGAACAAAGGTGTAAAAATGTTTCTTTTGATGGTAAAGTTTGCAGAGCCCTGACCTGGATAACTGAGCTTACATCACTTTAGATTCTGGGGTTACATGAGATATTTTGCTGACAGACATAATGAAGCTTGCATGTGATTTGTTGTTGCTTTATTGTTTTAACACATACCTTTCTCTAAAGTACCAAATAACTGTTTTGCGATTCATGTCTTTTCTGTTAAAAGTTGTCGTTTCTTCTTCATTGTCGAAACTTTACGAGGAAGAGAAAACTCCTCTTGGCTCAAAGATTCTGACAGCTTTGTTAGACGTGTCAAAATTCCCAGGCTTTTTTAATAAAAACCTAAGAATGGAGACAACGTTCACTTCCTTGGTGCTTCTGTACAGCAGCTTCTTGATTTTGAGATTTTGTGACTTGTGCAGCTCTCGGTGGCCTCTCACCTCAACCACCTGACCTTTTCGCGCCCCGTGAGCCTGCACGGAGGCTGCGATCCTCCAGCAAATACTTAAAAAGATTTTTTTTTTGCTCCAGAGTCTTAAGCTGTGGATGAGAGGTGAAGGAGTGTTTGCGGTCAAAGCTTCTAAAGCGAAGAACAACCTGCCTGAGGAGATCAGCTCAGCAGAGTCAGTGACCTCTTTTAAATCTCTTCTTGAATCACACTTTTGTTTTAGAGCTTTTTCTGTTTTTATCTGACTTTTCTGGTATTTGTTACTGGAAGACACCCTTCATATTTATAATGTTTCATAGTTCTCCGTTGGTTTAATCAGTTTTGTGTTATGTTGTCGGCTGCAGGGTGAGGGCTACGGTAGTTTGGTGGTCAGAGCCACGGCCTCAAAATCCTGAGGTTTGAGTACTGAATGCGTCAGGAAGAGGATCTGGGTTAAAACAGATCTTTGCATGAGTTTGCTCACTGGAGGGATCCCTGAGGAAGTAGCTCAGGAGGAGCTGAAAGAATAACCAGCTGCAGTGTGAAGCACTATTTTTATTTTTTAGGCTAAGTACCGTATTTTTCCCTGTATAAGTCACACCTTTTTGCATACATTTGTAAGTCCTGCTATTTATACACAGAAGCAATTAATGCACATTTTCTCCACATTTATAACCCAATTTTTGCCTGAGATCTGACTATTTCATTCATTCTGATATGGAAAATATTGAACACTGCCATTTTCAGTTGCTGGAGGGCCCTCGACTAATATGGCAAGCCAAGTGTCTCATTAATAGGTAAAAGTGGCTATTAATGAGACACTTGACTTGCCATACCGAGCCACCTTCATCTCGCTCCGGAACTCTTGGAGCAAACGTCAAATCAGCTGCATTTCGCCGCGCCGCCCAGGCAAAATGCAGCTGATTTGACCATTAAACTGCATTTATTAATGAAAAGTTCAACTGAAACACACCTTTACTATAATGTCGAGCAAACAAATAATTGTTTTTAGGTCTTGTTAAATCTTGACGGGATGCACAGTGAATACTCCCTCTGCACGCTACTGCAGCCGCAAATGGTTTGTTGAAATGCAGCTGATTTGAAAAGTTCAACAGAGACACACCTTTGCTATACTGTCGAGCAAACAAATAATTGTTTTTAGGTGTAAATCATGTTAAATTCTTGTTAAAGTCCTCCCGT
>JARVLU010001586.1:29586097-29609903 GCA_031762415.1 Simpsonichthys santanae
GGGGGGGGGGGGGGGGGGGGGGGGGGGGGGGGGGCAGCAGAGCAGAAAGAGGAGAGGGATTAGAGGTGGAAAAGCCCAGTGGCCAGACAAACAACCAGTGAGCTGGAGAGAAAAAAAGAGTGATTAAAAAAAAAAAACAGCGTGAGACAGAAAGCAAACACAGACAGAGACTGATGCTGACAAACAGCCAGACAGGAGAGCCATGCAGATACAGAAAACAAACAAACAAACAAACAAACAAACAAACAAAGAGTAAGCAGTAAGAGGCAAGCCAAGGGCACACGCAGCACCCAGCGGCACACAGACACAATGGAAAACCAGGCGGAGAGCGGCCCAACGAGACAGGGCAGGATGTGAGAACAGGTAGCAGGCAGAGGAGACAGACATGTGTCGCCATGGTAACACTGAAACCAGTGAGTAAAGAGAAAAGGGAAAAGAAAGGTGGTGATGCTGTGTGGGTTAGGATGGGGGGGGGGGGATATAGGAAGCATGCTGTCCCCATGGTAACACAAACGAAGGGATCCTGCGAGAGAAGCGAGGCTGACACAAGACAACAAAGGACTCATTAAGAAAGTGGGGAAACCTCGCTCTCCGTATCCAAGCGTCCCCTCCATCTCTCTGCAGCTCCATTTACACCACCATGTTTACGCTGTGTGTCTAAAGAAAGCTGAATTACTGCCACTGAAGTACCAGATTGAAAAACTCAGTCTTTAGCAGCGGGTTTCGTTTTTGAGATGAAGACAAGCGCACCGTTGAGGAGAAGCCCTGATGGATGGGGTAAATCGCTACAGCTTGTAGCATTATTCTTGGTTGGATGGCACACAAGGCAATCTGTTGTCTTATCGTGTGTGTGTGAGACAAGGCCAGATTCCAGGATCGTAGCTGAGCCAATTCGGCAAAGACAATCGCATTCAATTGAGATAAAGCCTCGGTGGAAATCATGTAGCTGGGAAACTTCCCCAGAACGCTTATCAGACGCTGGTAATTACTCTTCGGCAAACATGCCAGCAGATTTGCAACTATTGTACCTCTTCATCAGAGCGTTGTGAAAGCAAAAGCACTTGTGGCAGAAACGTGACGAAATGAGTCAAGTTGCTTGACCTGAATGTGCCGCTGACTACAGAAACTGTCATTGCCATGAAAAAAAAAGAGTCACCAAACGCAGCTTGAGGATTTACCCTGAAAGCTTGGAGCAACAGCAGGGTCTCAATGAGCGCTCTGTCACCGAGCACAACTGAGCTCAACGTGGAAAAAACACACAGAGAGCCAGCGGCAGCTAATCAGCAGTCCTGCAGTCACCTCTTGTTTTCAAGGATGTCATGTCGGGCTACAGATAATCTCAGGCCCCATCCACGCTAAGATGGTTTTTGTGTTCACGTAAAACTTTTTTTTTTTAATTATTGCTATTGTTTTAACCTTGTATTCACAAAGAAACTGTTGTTTTAGGAGCACCTACATAGTATTCCTACTAACTGGAGCACAAAGTGAGAAACTCTTAAAACACCACAAAATTCACCAAACGTCATAAAAGTTTGTCTTTTGATTTTGCTGTGAATAATACAAACTCAATCACTGCAAAAAAATAAACACATGCATAAATAAACGATTTTTAAAAAGTACTATGATAGCAATGTGCAATACAGAACTGTACAGGTACGCACATGTTATGGATACAAGCGTATTTGGTACGTAGAAACAAAAGCAACAACTGTTTTTAGAAAAGAGAAAATCAGGAATTTTTTACAATGTACACCATTTTTTTTTTAAGTCGGCTGCGGTAGCTTTGTGGTCCAATCCGTGGTCTTGTCATCCTGAGGTTGCAGGTTCAAGCTCAGTTGTGACAGGAAAAGCATCCAGCATAAAACAATTGCCAAATCTTTCATGCAAATGTGCTCGCTGTGGCGACCCCTGAAGAAGTGAGCGGTCGAAATAAACTTATTCTGTGTAAATAGACTTTATTTATATTGCATCTTTCATAGCTAAAATCACAAAGTGCTTTACAGAAATACAGATGCAGGTAAAAAAGAAAGTAAAAACAGTAAGAACAGCTGATAAAAACAGTAGGAAAAACAATGAACTAAAAGCTTGTCTTAATAAAAGTGTTTTAAGCTGTTTTTTTTTTTTTTTTTTTTTTTTAATTTTTTTTTTTTTAAAGAATCAACAGAGATGGGCATGAAGAGACAGGGGCAGGGCATTCCACAGACTGGGGGCCACGGCCTGTCACCCCAAGTTTTAAACCGAGTCTTAGGACCTTTAAGAGGTTCAGCGCTGAAGACCGAAGGGTGCGGACTGAAGAATAAGGAATTAACATTTCAGTGATATATTGGGGGGCCTGTCCATTTAAAGCTATAAAAGTCCAGACTGAAATTTTAAAATAATTCTAAATTCAACAGGTATCCAATGAAGAGAAGATAAAACTGGTGTAATGTGAGACCTTCTATTAGTTCCTAATAAAAGCTTCACAGCAGCGTTCTGGACCAACTGGAGATGAGCAAAGACAGATTTGTTAAACTACGTAAAAAGAGAATTACAATAATCTAAACGAGAAGATATAAAAACATGAATAATCATCTCCAGGTTAGATTTGGATAACATAACCCTCAATTTAGAAATATTTCTCAGACAATAAAAGCAGTTTTTTTTTAATTATCAAAACCTTTGAATATTTATCCAACGATAGCGACTGGTCCAACAGTACACCAAGTATTTTGAGGCTTGGCTGAGAAGAGGAGCCCAGAGAACTGAGTTGTTGCTTGATCCAAGGAACTTTCTGTTCAGGAGCAATGATCAGAGTTTCAGTCTTGCTAGACTTTAACTGAAGGTAGTTGTTATCTATAACCATGCCTTAATATGGGAAACATATCAATTCAACGTGTAATTCTGAATCATAGAAGGAAAAGTACATTTGAATGTCATCAGCACACAAATGGTAAGACACATTATTAAATCTACTGATGGTTTTTCCAAGGGGGGTGATGTATAGAAGGAACAAAATAGGACCTAAAACTGAACCGTGAGGAACACCATACAATAACAGAGTGATCTTAGTTAGTTGAATGTCATCAGCATACAAATGGTGACACATTACTGAAGCTACTGATAATCTTTCCAAGGGGGCTGATGTATAGAAGGAACAAAATAGGACCTAAGACTGAACCTTGAGGAACACCATACAATAACAGAGAGATCTTAGTCATTATGTTATTTGCAAACATGGGAACGGTTCTGTTGCTAGAGCATGCATCAGGACACTTCAGAACAGTTCCAGACATTTGTATCTAAGTATAAAAATCCTAAAAGAACTTCCTGAATGTGATAAATGTCATCAGTGTTACCATTGCTTCCTTTGAAAAGACTCTATATATACATTTTTAAAAATCCACCTTTGTGGAGCAAAATGACTCTTGTGTTGAGTCATTAAGGCTCACTCCGCTTATAATTACTATATTTCTAATAGTGCTTTAGGTTCGCATAATTGTAGTGTACGGCAAGTGGCTGTTGGCTAACTGACTTGCAGTTACTTGCAGGCTAATGATTTGCTTGTTAGTGGCTATAGCTTAAAATAGACAGCTGTCATGTGACGCCAGAGATGAAACGACTCCTTGCTCCTCATTATAAGCAGCGGTTAACTCCCCACACAATAATGCACTATCACAACAAAACAAGATTTTTTTGGGGGGGTGGTGCATGAGTATGTACGAGTGCACTTAAGCTATCCAAAAATGTTAATTTGCGCAGAAAATCGCAGCGATGATTGTGTTTATCTTGAAAAATAATTAGCTTTGTGCAGTCTGGTGTAACAAATTCATATTACCATAAATATAGAACTGCTGCTCAGAGGCTTAAATGTCTGGATGTTCGTAGGCAGTATAGCCAACAAATGACGTTTAAACTTTTTTTGTTTCCCGCTTCATTCTTTTAGCTTATTGCAGAACAAATTAGGACTCAAGGAATGTATATCCCCCTTAAAACAAATAAACTAATTACAAAGTACTAAAGCACAATGTGACAAATAGTCCTAAAACATGTAAGCATCAAAAGGTATAATTTGAAAAATTTCTAAACAAAACAATTGTAATATTATCGTGTCAAACGCTGTGAGAAGATGCAATGTCTGTTGTCGCACGCAAAGGAAAATTAAATACAGGTAGTCCTCGACTTACGGCGGTCTCTACTTACGGCGTTTCGGACATACGACTCCGCCCCCAGTGACGTCATTGTGCCGTTTGTTGCCTTTTTTATGCAACATTTTATATAATTTTCTTTTTTTTAGGGTATTTTGTTAGCTAACTGCTTGGAAACACATTAAAACGGCCGTTCGAAGTTGTTTTTACATTGAAAAAACGTGTTTAAAAAGATGTAGCGGCTGCCATGTGCGTTCAGTTCCGAGTTACGGCAAAATCGACCTACGAACGGTTTTTAGGTCCGGAACCCGTTCGTAAGTCGAGGTCTACCTGTATTTTCAAATGAAACGTTTCAACATCGATATAAAAATGGATGCGGTGACCACCTTTTCCCCAAACTCTGTTATCTTTTAAAAACATGCATGGCGCTGTACAGCCATGCTCCTAATTCAATGATCAATGGAGTGAATGGGGACTTAAATGATTTAGGGAGCACCTCAAGCTGCTTCTGTATTGACAGATTCCAGCCAGGGTGATGCAAGTCCCAGAGAAGAAAAACCCGGGTAAGCTACATCAAACGACTTTCCCTCCAAGCAGGAGAAGAACTGAGAAAGGGTGAACAGATTAAAACAGGCACAAGTGGATAAATCATTAGAGCACAAGGGTCCAAAGACTGCGACAGAACTAACCTTTAATGTACGGCTTCTAAAAATCACCATTCATCCTCTGAGCTTGTATTCAGAGTCTCAGATCACATAATAACCGATGTGAACAGACATGTTCTTTTACAAAAGAGGCACAAACATCTTAATGGTTTGTGAGTTTTCAGATGTATTTTATCAGCACCTGCTCTTTGGCTCCTTCTGTCTGTCCACACACCTTTGACTTCAGCATCATCCGAGGATTACTACCTGCTGCTATATAAAGATGCCACCTCCTTGCCTCTTCGACACGTCTGGCAAACATAAGAGAACACTCCTCTAAAGCACCTGACAGCTTGTTTTCCTTTGCAACTACCGTATTTTCTGGCGTATACGTCAGTTTTTTTTTTTTTTTGCATAGCTTTACCAGTCCTGTGACTTACACGCCGAAGCAACTTGTATACGTTTTTTTTTCCATATTCACAATGCAATTGTTGACTGATGTTTTAAATGTTCATTCATACTAACATGAACCAGAGTAAACATTACAATTTGCAGCCACTAGAGGCGCGAGACGCCCCTAAGCTTTTGACCAGTAGGCGTATGTGTTGTTCCTGTACCACTAATTTATTAAGGAATGTTAAACTGAGACGCACCTTTGTTAAACAATTGTTTTAAAGTGTTATCTTGTTATTTTTCAAAGAACTGCAACAGCGAGTCCTCCCATGCACGCTCGCTTCACTCAGCTGGTGCAGGCGGAGGAACACTGGAGAGCTCGCAGTTCCAGCGTTCCAACGCCGCCTGTGACGGTGTCATGCCAGAAATCAGTTCACGTTTCCCAGGGGTCAGCAGTGCCGCATAGAAAAGGAGAAGAAGCGACTTATATATGTTTTTTCCTCTTCATGATGCTTTTTTGAATGATGCGACTTATACGTCGGAAAATACGGTAAATGCACCTTCTTCTTGAGCCTCATCAACCGTTCCCATAGAAAGTGGAGAAAACCATCATTAATTGAATGGTATATTTCCAGTTCTTATTAAATGATCTGCATAGGGCATCTGGTAGGCAGGAAAGCTGAAGAACTTGGATGCTCTCCCCACACGCGACCCATACCGGGTTCTGTTTCGGATCGCCGTCCAGCTTTGGTGCTTTACGGGAAACAGATCGAGGCCTCAGTGTTCAGAGCTGTCTGAACTCCGGGGCTCTCAATCAATTCTCTCCATTTGCCTCCGTCTCCCTCTCTGCGCCTCTCGTTTCTCACTCCACGCGGAGATGGGGGTCATGTTTGGTCAAGAGCTGGGAATGGACAGTCAGGAGGCAGAGCTGTTATCCACGCAGCTCAAATCTCCACTTTTACTCAGGCTCTAAACTGCACCGTGTTCTGTCTTTATCTTTCTGTCGCAGTCGTGAGCACAAAAGCAGAACTACTTTTGCATTAAAGACTGGTATTAATTTGAAATGTTTTGACATTTGAATTATTTGTTTGAGCCACTTTAAATAGATATTTTTAATTAACTGGTTTCATGTGTGTTTAGAGCTAAAACTTGAAGTTAGTCCCCTTTTCTGGAAAAATGAGGCTAAATTTTAAGGCTATTGCAAAAAGAGAAGTGCCGTAAAGACCAGAACTTTAAATGTTGATGTTCACTAAACACTTTCAGACTGTAGGCTGTGTTAAACATGTTTCTGGTCCACTCAGTCACCGTGGTCACCATATAGCAGATTGTATTGATGTAGGGACGGCATAGTGTTTGTGCATTTCGAACAGTGTAGCGTACTTCATAATTATTTTCAATCAGGTGTTGCATAAATCAACATCATTTGTCTCCATAATACTAAAATGAGATTATTTTGTCACACTTTTACTACTCTTTTGTTGTTTCGTGTCATTTTACACAAACATGGACTGGGGCGGCTGTGGCTGAGTGGTGAGAGCAGTCGTCTTCCAATGCAAGAGTTGGGGGTTCGATTCTAGCAGCAGTCACATGTCGAAGTGTCCCTGGGCAAGACACTGAACCCATCATTGCCTGTGATGTGTGTCCCCTCAGTGTTTGAATGTAAAGCACTGATTATTCTTTGTACAGATCTAGTAGAGTGCTGCATGAATGAGTAAATGAGGGCATATATATTTGTATATATATTATTTTAATTGTAAAGTGATTTGAGTATCTCTATAAGACAGAAAGACACTTTATAAGTACAGTCCATTTTCATCAAAACCTTTAATATGAAAATATCCATATTACCAACAAAATAATTTTGTAGATAACTTTATTGGGCGGCACGGTGGTGCAGTTGGTAGAGCTGTAGCCTTTCAGTGAGATGGTCGCTGGATTGAATCCCAATTGAGCACGTTTCTGGGTGGAGTTTCATGTTCTCTCTCTGCATACATGTGTTTTCGGGTACTCCAGTTATAGACCAAAAACATGCATATTGGTTTAACTGGTGACTCTAAATTGTCCCTAGTTGTGAGTGAGAGAGTGAACGTTTGTCTCATTTGTCTCTATATGTCTCTGTGATGGACTGGAGACATGTCCAGGGTGTCTCCCGCCTCTCCCACAGCGACTGCTGGATACGGACACCAGTGACCCCTGCGACCCGAAAAGGAAGAAGCAGGTAAAGATGATGTGTTTCAGGTAAAGGTCACGGATGTTATCACTCACTAATGTTAAATTGTCGAGAGTCTATTTGCCTACTCAGAGGAGAGTCTGCTTAACTGATAACTTCTGATGCCTTCAAATGTGTAAGCTGGAAAGCAGAGGTTGCCTCTCTGTTTGATAATTATTATAAGTATGTGTAAGCCTGTGTATTAACCCTGTCCCCATTGCAAGGAGTAAACTGGGTTGAAAAGATCTTGTTGCATCCTCCAAGTGCATTATTTGATTAATGAGATGATGAAAGGGGAATTAATTTATCCAACATAATGGATGGATGGATAACTTTAGAGTTGTAGTATGTGCAAATTATAAAAAATAAACAAGCTGAACAGAATTTTAACTGTTGATTAGCATTGTTAGCATTTGACCAAACTGCAAAGTAGCATGGGGTATTTCCACCGACACTAATTTTACAGTTGACACGTGACAATGTTCTCATTAGTGGATGAAAATTTGCAGTTAAAATGTGAACATAGTTATAAAATGGCTCTGTATGATGCATTATATAGTGATAAGTGAACAATTTGAGTGCAGCATTTGCTCATTTGGAAGATTCTGAGATTAAATTAACAGTACTGAGCAACATGAAGATATAGAAGAAATCTGACAAGTTTCTTGACTGTAAACAATAAATGTGAATACAGTAACAGCTGCTGTGTCTTTTTGTACCACTCACAACAAATATCCTGAGGGTAAGTTTATATATTATGTTTTTATATTTTTTCAGGTTCTTTTTTACTGAGTTTGGCACAGTTAAAATTAAAATAATAAAAAATAGACATGGACATAGCAAACGACACGTTTGACATAAGTGATGATGTTTTCTAAATCATGTGATGCACAGTTGCAGTTTTTTTTAAATAAATTCTTCAGAATAATGATTAAGACTTAAGCTTTTCTGCTCATATTTAGCAATAAAGTCATATATTCTGTTGTAATATTCAAAATCTTGTCTGTTGGTGCTCAGAAAGTGAGTAGGGTAAATTTCTGCTCACATTTTGAACAACTGATCATGCTATTGTCATGTAAGAGTTGTTTTTTTTTTAATGTTTTTTTTTTTAGTTTGATTAGCATCCTACATCAAATGAGTTTAAGATTTACATTAAAAACCATCTGAGTTTAACTAAATTTTGTTCATGAGATATTTTATGAACGGACGACAAACATAAGCAGCAAGACAGAAGGAATTACATACTTTGTAATTGCAAGTCAGCAGTTTTAAATAAAGGCTTCTGCTAACACAACTTAATCACATTTTGAAAAAAAAATTAACATTACCACACTAAGAATAAAAATTAAAAGCAATAAAATTATGAGAATAAAGTCGAATAAAGTCATACGAGATTTTTTTTGCAGCTCTCGTTTATTTATTTTTTTCCACGTGCTGGATCCATGATGCAACCTGTCAATCAATCCAGTAGGCGTGTCAGCAAATGACCAATCTGAAGCTAAATGCTCATTACCTGCAGAGCTGTTGCAGCCCATCAGAGCTACCACCTGACTGTAACAGCTTCAAAGTCCTGGTACTGATAATAATCTGATGCTGATGTGCTGACAGATTAACTATCTCCTGATTTGTTGAACCAGTGACAAAGTACAACTGAACAAGATGCTCAACATTCTTCATTTTACCACAGTTAAAATGTGGTAAACTCTGCTTTATCGTGTTGGAGTTTGGATAATATTACGACTCATTTGGTTTCAGATTGGTCATTTGCTGTCACGCCTACTGAATTGATTGACAGGTGGTGTCATGGATGTGACTCGTGGAAAAACAAACAAAAATAAAACATGAGAGCTGCAAAAAAAAGGTATTTTATGACTTTATTCTCGTAATATTAAGACTTTATTCTCGTAATTTTATGTTTATTTTTTCTTAAAGCTCCGTCATAATCACATGATTGTTCCAACAGCTGATATTAAAACTACAGTGGGACTCGCAGGACCATCATTTCTGAGCCATGATAAAAACCATCTAATTCTTTTGAGGTGGTCGTGTTTCATCCGTGACAACCCCAGACTGCACGGTGTAGTGCACTCAGCTGCTGTCACTGTGGAGCGGTGAGCCAGGTCTCATTCTCATGCTTTCCTCAGATCCATTGAGCGTGTGCAGTGTTTGCACCGAAGTTGGCAGAGATTGTCTTACAATCAAATTGGCACATTTTTCCCCCAATCCTAACCACGCACGTTTGGTGCTTTAAGTACAACACAGCAAGCACGAGCAAACGTGTGAACACGGTGGTGTCAAATTGGTCTCACACAGGAAATGATGGAGTCCGGTGACTCTGCTGACTTCCAATGTGGACTGTTGCCATTTCACAACAGGACGTTGCCAGAGCATGTGCTCGTGGTGTCAAATGTAGTCCCTGCTAACGTGTTGTGGCACCAGCTGCAGAGAACCACTTTGTGAACATGATGTTCACAAAGAGAGATCGACTAGCAGACTTCTCACCTGCAAAACAGCATCCAAACAGGTTTTATTTATTTTATTTTATTGGTAGCACTTTATAATAAGGCTCCCTTTATAGACGGCTAATAAATCATTTATATATACATTATTGCTGGTAATTCCTCTACAAACGCATTATAAATCATTAATAATTGTTTATTATGCATTAATTAAGGGTGACAGGGCCTAAACGGACCAGTTTCTTGACAAATAGTGAGACAAATGTGCCACCTGTAAATTTCATCTAGAGTTGTATCAAATATTTCAGACTAACTACCTTATAAGCACAATAAGCATTTGTAAACCTATTTTTATGATATATTAGTTATAGATACTAATAATGCAGTGATTTATATGCATAATATTTATGCTACGTCACCCTTAATTAATGCATAATAAGCAACTATTAATGATTTATAAAGTGTTTAGAGGAAATAATAATTGATCTATAAACTATTTATTAGCATCTATAAGGGGAGCCTTATTGTAAAGTGGTACCAATTTATTTTATATTTTGGGGTTCTCCTCTTTGGGTTTTTTTTTTTTTTTTTAATCCTGATGTTTGTTCCTTGTCTTTTATCCCAAACCATCTCCGTGATCAGCCTCTGCACACATCAGAGTTTGCAGCTTTGGCAAGCTGAAAATTTACAAAGAGGAGTTTATCTGTATCTTATTGATGGAAATAAACAAAAATACACCAGGAACACCGTGACTTGAAGCTGCGTCAACATGTGACAACTCAAAATATAAGTTTAATGGTTTTCTTTCTCACAGGAAAAAGAAAAAGAACCTGTGAAGCAATGGATTGTTGTCCATGGTCTTTATTGCTATTACTGTATCTTCATGATGATGGGATTTTCAATCATTTTAATTAGGATGTTTCATTACCACAAATCTTTCCTCATTCAGTTTTGTAAGTTTGATATGAAGCAGTGCTATGAACAAGAAAAACCCTGTAAAATCAGAAGAAAAACAAAACAAAACAAAACAAAGAAGAGTTGTTACGGTTATCAGGATGTACAACATATAATAAAAATGTGATGTTTCATGAGCATTAAGCGAGTCAGTCAGGTGTGGCTGTTATATCTGAACATAAAGGAGAAGTAATATTTCAAAAATAATCATATGCCAACTCTTAGTGCTTTTGTCCAAAAACAATATTGACAAAGATATTTACTTTAAATGGGAAGTTAAAGAACAAGACCTGCAGAGCAGTTTTTTACTCTTGAGAGGTTCAGTTGGAGATCTTTGTCAGGGCTGATCATTCAGACTTTTCTCAACAGATTTAGATCATTTATTTATTTATTTTCACTTTAAAACTAAATCCAATCGATAAATGTAGAATTTACAGTCAAATTGATCTGTAATCTTTTATTTTGCTTACAAAAGATTTCACTTTTGAACTGTTTGAAAATAAAAATAAAACGCACCATTCTGCCTCCAGGTAAAATTTTCAAAAACCACTTTTTAAAAAGTAATTTTTTTTTAAATATATTTTTGAGTCACTTTGCTCAAAATAAAATAATTACCTGGTTTCTGCAAAGCGGCTCCTCTTTCACATTGATTTCTTTTCACCTGTCCTCCCCTCCGTCTTTCAAGTTTTTTTTTCTTTCAAAGTTCTTTTTCGTCGTCTTCTTCCGTTGCCATGGCAACGCTCACACTCCATCCTTCCCTCGACTCTCTGGTGCACCCCCACTTTCCCCTCTCTCCAGTGGCTGGTTGCTATAGAAACAGACTTATTTAAAAGAAGAACTAAGAAATTATCTTTTTTTTCCCTCTCGCTCTCCCCCAGCAGTGCGCTTTCACTTCCTCTCCTTTTATTTTTAAATTTTATTCCTCCACTCACCCCATCATGCCCGTTTCCCTCCTTCACCCTCTGATGCTGCGCCTCAATCACAAACAAACAGGCCCACGCTTTTCTTTTCCTTTGGCCCTCGCTGCTTATCGGGGATTCACACACACGCACAAAAATTATGTCTTTTCCTTAAAAATAAAAATAAAAATGAAAATGAAAAAGCAATCACAGCCTGCATTAGGCCTTTTTATTGGAAGATATTTTGACATCTCACAGCAGAAAGCGCAGATATGAATAATAAAATTAGCCCTGACAGAATTTCAATTAGCTGCTTCAGTTTCCAGGCCCTTGTTGACTCACCGTCACACTGTCATGGCTGAATAGTCGTGTTAATATTATTAGTAACACCTGCATTTCTCAGGATATGACAAGTTAATATATTTGCTTCAGAGACATCCTTCTGCAAACAACCGTGACAACAAGCGTCGAGGTGTGGAGTCAGAAACAGACAAAAAACAGAGTTCCACTTTAATCTTCCTGCAACAATGACAAATCCCCTCCTGACATAATCTCCACCTGTGACGCCACAACTTCATTTATTGCCGCCGAGGCAGGAGACGAGTGGCGTGACGTCACCTCTTCCACCACCGAGAACTTAGAGCTTATCTCTTCTGCACCCGAGGGGAACAGGCTTCACCAGGGGGAGATAGTGTCATCTCCCACTGCTGCACACCCATAACTACAACCCTGCTCTCGCCTCCCTCTTCCTCCACCTCATAAAGCCTCTCTGAGTAAAAAGGAGCTGGGGTGTTATCACTTCCTGATAGTTATCGACTTGCATTAAAACACAGGAGCAGGGAGACGAGGAGGAGTCCGGCGGACAGACAGACGAAGGGAGGACGGAAACACAAACAGAGTGGGTGGTGATGGATACCAGCTTTCATCATCTGTAATCATGTTGTCCATCTCCATCTTTAAATTGCTGCTGCTTGTCTTTATCACCATTTAAAATCCACCAAAGGAACAGATTAAAAGGATAGAGAGATACACGGAGACATCAAAAAAAGCAGAAATAATAAGAGGGGCTGCTGTGCCCACGCAATAAAACCATTTGGTTACACCAGTCTGCTTTCTGATAAGAGAGAGTGTGGAAATAATGCAAAGACTGGAAGGAGAACTAGGAGCAAGTGAAATCTGTTTAGTGTTAAATGTTTTATTTTAAATAAAGAATATGTTTTAGTCTTCATTTTAAATAAACTTGTGTCGCATTCAGAACCAGAGTTACTATGAACACAAAATTAAGCTTTGAATGGACCATGCATTTGCATTTTGGAGCAAAACGTGTGTGCGGTACTGGTGCATGTATTCAAACTTTCTTTTTGTATAACGAGCGCACTACGGCACACTTAAAATTCTTGAAGAGGCGAGCTGGTCTGGGAAGCTCAGTCCTCACCTCCTTCTACAGGTGTGCAGTGGAGAGCATCCTGTGCTGCAGCATCAACGTGTGGCATGGAGGCTGCACAGCTGCAGAAAGAAAAGCTCTGCAGAGAGTGGTGAAGGCTGCACAGAAGACTGTTGGAGTCAGCCTCCCCACCACATTTATACCTCCAGATGCAGGAAGAGGGCTAGCTGCATATTGAACGACCCCACTCACACAGCACACACATTTTTTGGGGGTACCCGGTCCCCTCAGGCCAAAGGTTTAGGAGCATTAAGTGTAAAACCAATGGACTGAGGAACAGCTTGTACCCTGAAGCTGTTAGACTCATAAATCCCTAACCAGAAAAATCACTGTGGTAATATGTCACTTTATCTGTGCTGCTGATTATTCATGCTGCTGATTTCTTACCCATAAGCTGCTATAATCACACCCATCTGCTCACAACAGACTCATGTTCAGGCTACTGTTTAATACACTATTATCTTACTTATTGTTTAGAGCATATCTTACATCATTGTATGAGGTTTCTTTTTTTATATACATGTACAGTATATATATTTGCTATTTTTGGGTGTAACTGGGACCTTCAGTACACAATTTTGTTCCACCTCATGTACCACATGTGATGTGAATGACAAAAAAGAACCTATAGTGTAGTTTTTGAGGTTAGTGTTTTTCTTTAGACTACTGGATTTTGATTTGGCAATCCAACATTTGACAGAAACAAAACAGAAAAATAACAGAACAGCAAAATTATTGAAAGGAGCAAGTATTACACCAATGTCTCCCATTGAGTTGAATGGTTTTCTGGTCTGAAACTGGTCAAAGAATGAAAAACTTTAATGGGTTTGGTGCAAGATATTCAAGTAGATTGGAGTTACACTTTTTGAATAAAAGAGGAGTTAGATTTTTTTTTTTTTTTGCATCTTTTATTATATTTTTTTTATTATTATTATTATTTGCTTGTTTGAGGCAGCACCGAGTAATGGATCCTGCTGAGTGGAGGGAGCAATTTTATCCACCACCAGGCATAACGATGGAGCCAGGGGGTGGCCAATGGTGGCCCTGTCCACCATAGATTAATCTTTGGCCACTAAAATCATTTGAGGAAACTATACTTTTAAGCAATACAAAAGCATAAAGATATAGTTTCCTCAAAAGATAGGGGTGGTCAGTTAACATAAGGCAGTGGCCATCTTGGATTTTAATGTGGCAACGCAATTGTTGATAATGACTTTTCTAATGCTTATGCAGACACACACTTAGAGGAAAGTTGTCTGCACATTGCTTATTTTTCAAGTTGTCCAACTCACATTATATATTATGGTGGCAGCCATCTTGGATTTTTTTATATAGCAACCCAATTTTTGAATGATTTTTTTAATTTTTATTTTATGTAGCCACACACAAAAATGAAAGTCACTTGTTTTTCAAGTTATCAAGCTCACAACCTGCACAGATAGATGGATGGAGATTATTTCAAATTGCCCCTTTTCACTGTGCAATGGGGGGACAAAACTTAACATTTTGGGGGCAGTTGTGTCTGAGTGGTTAGAGCAGTTGTCCTCCAATGGGAGAGTTGGGTGTTTGATTCCACCAGCAGTCACATGCTGAAGTGTTGCTGGGCAAGACACTGAACCCCTCAATGCCGCCGATGTGTGTCTTGTCAGTGTATGAATGTGATCTAAAGCACTGATTTGTCTCTATAGAATGCTTTGTTCATTTAGCTTTGTGGAGATATAGTAGAGATACAGTAGAGTGCTGTATGAATGTGTAAATAAGGGCACAACTGTTTTGCAAAGTGTTTTGAGTATTGTGATTAGATAGAAATGTGTTATATAAATACAGTCCATTTACCATTTTACAGTCTCACATGAATACTAAAAAAATAAAAGCAAGTCAGTCAGGAAATGTTCACATCTGTTTTATTGTTCTGCAAAATGTATATGACTTTCTACATGATCATCTGAAAAAAAAAAAAAGGCAGAACAACCTCAATATGTCTACTATGTTATAATAGTGCTAAAAATAAAAATAAAAAGTAACGGTTTGGTTTGTTTTAAATATTTTCACAGGTATGAAAGATTTAAAAAAGCCCCTTGTGTTTTGAATAATGTCCTAGAACATAAACAAACTATGGGTTCTTGTTACAGAAATGAGTGTTGTTCATTTTGGTTTTGTGTAAAAATTTTGAAAAATATTGCAAAACAAAAATGTTTTGCACTGTAAATAGCTGTAATACGTAAAATAATACCAAAGTTCGTATTGCACAACATTTTAAAGAATCTAGTTCTTATTGTATTGTTTCTTCATGTTTTGAAACTGTTAAAAAAAGTCAAGTGAGTATTACAACTAGATAGACATCTAAATACTAATAAATAAAATAAAAAATAAGATATTTGATATTTACAAAACAGGACCTTTCTACATCAGTTCTTACTTAAAAAAACACACCTATAATTACCAAGACTCCCAAATAAAAGCTTGTTTTGTGATCAGCTGCTGAATTGGCAGTGGTTGTTGGGGATGTTGTTGTTGTTGTTGTTTTTGTTGCTGAGGAAGCTGTGGTTGCAGATGGAGCAGCTGCATTTGAAGTTGGGGCAGTTGCAAGTGTTGTTGGTGAAGAAGCATAGGTGGAAACAACGGGAACAGGTCTTATAGGACCAGCTGCTGCGGTTGTTGTTTTTGTTGTTGTTGAGGAAGCTGTGGATGCAGCTGTGACAGCTGTGGTTGCAGATGGAGCAGCTGTAATAGACGTTGGGGCAACACTTGTTGGGACAGTTGTAAGTGTTGTTTGCAAGGAAGCAGAGGTGGAAACAATGGGAGTCGTTCTTATAGGAGCAACTGTAGTGGTTGTTGTTCCAGCAGTTGTAGTTGTTGCAAAAATGGTGGTGGTTGTTGGAGTAGCTTTGGTTATTGTTGAAGCAGATGTAGTTGGTGTTGTTGGAACAGCAGTGCTTGTTGATGGAGCAGCCGAGGATATTGTTGTAGCAGCAGTGGATGTTGTTGGAGGTGCTGTGCTACTAATAGAAACTGCTGTTGGTGTTGTTGGAGCAGCTGTGGTGGTTGGGGTGAAAGTGGTTGTTGTTGTTGAAGAGCCTGCTTCTGTTGTTGGAGCGGCTGTAGTGGTTGTTGTAAAAGCTGTTAATGTTGTTGTAGTTGTTAGAGCAGTTGTGGTTGTTGGAACTGCTGTTGGTGTTGTTGGAAAAGATGTTGTTGTTTGAATAGCTGATGTTGTTGTGGGAACACCTGTGGTTGTTGATGGAGCAGCTGTTGTTGGAGCAGATGTGGTGGTTGGTGGAACAACTGTTGTTGTTATCTGACCTGCTGTTGTTGTTGGAGGAGCTGTTGTTGTTGGAGCAGATGTGGTGGTGGTTGTTGGAACAGCTGTTGTTGTTGGAAAACCGGCTGTTGTTGTTGGAGCTGCTGCTGTTGTTGGAGGAGTTGTTGTAGTAGTTGGAATAGCTGTTGTTGAGACAACTGTTGTTGTTGGAATAAATGTGGTGGCTGTTGTGGTGATGGCTGGAACAGCTGTTGTTGGAATTGCTGTTGTTGTTGTTGTTGCTGGAACAACTGTTGTGGTTTGAGTGCTTGTGGTTGTTGTTGTAGTGGCTATTATGATTGTTGGAACAGCCTTTGTTGTTGTTGGAACAAATGTGGAGGTTGTTGAAGCAGGTGAAGAAATTGTTGAAGAAGCTGTTTTGGTTGTTGAAGACAATGTAGTTGTTGTTGGATCTGCTGTTGTGCTTGAAGCACCTGTGGTTGTTGTTGGAGCGGCTGTAGTGGTTGTTGGAACAGCTGTTGTTGGAGTAGCTGTGGTGGTAGTTGGGATAACTGGTGTCGTGGGAACAGCTGTTGTTGTTAGAGGAGCTGTAATGGTGGTTGGAACAGCTGTTGTTGTTGGATCAGCTGTTTTGGTTGTTAGAGGAGCTGTGGTGGTGGATGGAATAGCTCTTGTTGTTTTTTGAACAACTGTGGTTGTTGTTGTTGTTACAACAGCTGTCGCTGTTGTTGGTGCAGCTGTGGTTGTTGCAGGATGAGCTGTTGTAATTGTTGGAACAACTGTTGTGGTTTGAGAGCTTGTTGTTGTTGTTGGAGTGACTGTTGGTGTTGGAACATCTTTTGTGGTTTGAGAAGATGCTGTTGTTGTTTTAGTGGCCACAGTGCTTGTTTTAACAGGTGTTGTTGTTGTTGGAGAAGCTGTGATTGTTGTTGAAGCCAATGTGCTTGTTGAAGGAACAACTGTTGTGGTTGGAACACTAGTGGTTGTAGTTGGAGCAGATGTAGTTGTTGTAGGAGCAGTGGTGGTGGTCGGAATAGCTGTTGTTGTTGTTGGAACAGCTGTTGTTGTTAGGGGACCTGCGGTGGTGACTGGAACAGCTGTTGTTGTTGTTGGAATACCTTCTGTTGTTGTTGGAGCAGCTGTTGTAATTGTTGCAAGAGCTATAGTATTGGTCAGAACAGCTGTTGTTGTTGTTGGAACAGCTGTTGTTGTTGGAGCAGATGTGGTCGTTGTTGGTGCAGCTGTTGTTGGTGCAGCTGTTGTTGGGGCAGATGTTGTTGGAGCAGATATGGTGGTTGGTAGAACAGCTGTTGTTATTGTTGGAATACCTGCTGTTGTTGGTGGAACAAATGTGGTTGTTGTTGGAACAGCTGTTGTAATAGCTGTTGCTGTTTGTGCAGCTGTTGTTTTTGGAGCAGATGTGGTGGTTGGTGGAACAGCTGTTGTTGTTTGAACAGCTGCTGTTGTTGGAGCTGCTGTTGTTGTTGTTGGAGGAGCTTTTGTAGTAGTTGGATCAGCTGTTGTTGTTAGAGGAGCTGTGGTGGTGGTTGGATTAGCTGTTGTTGTTGTTGTTGTTGTTGTTGTTGGAATACCTGCTGTTGTTGGTGGTGCAGCTGTTGTAATTGTTGCAGGAGCTGTGGTAGTGGTTGGAACAGCTGTTGTTGTTGTTAGAGGAGCTGTGGTGGTGGATGGAATAGCTCTTGATGTTATTGGAACAACTGTGGTTGTAATTGTAACAACAGCTGTCTCTGTTGTTTGTGCAACTCTGGTGGTTGATGGAAGCGCTGTTGTTATTGTTGGAACAATTGTTGTGGTTTGAGAGCTTGTTGTTGTTGTTGGAGTGGCTATAGTGGTAGTTGGAACAGCTGTTGTCATAATAAGTGTTGTTGTTGGAGCAGATGTGGTGGTTGTTGGAACAGCTGTTGCAGTTGTAGTTGTTGGAATACCTGCTGTTGTTGTTTGTGCTGCTGTTGTTGTTGGAGCAGATGTGGTGGTTGGTGGAGCAGCTGTTGTTGTTGGAATACCTGTTGTTGTTGTTGGAGCAACTGTGGTGGTTGTTGAAACTTCTGAAGATGTTGTTGGAGAAGCTCTGGTTGTTGTTGAAGCCAATGTGGTTGTTGATGGAACAATTGTAGTGGTTGGAACACCAGTGGTTGTTGTTGGAACGGCTGTGGTAGTGGTTATTATAGCTGTTATTGTTGGAGCAGATGTGGTGGTTGTTAGAAAAGCTGTTGTTGTAACAGCTCTTTTTGTTGGAGGAGATGTGATGGTTGTTGAAACAGCTGTTGTTGTTGTTGGAATACCTGCTGTTGTTGTTGGAGCTGCTGTTGTTGTTGGAGCAACTGTGATGGTTGCTGAAGCTGCTGAAGATGTTGTTGGAGAAGCTCTGGTTGTTGTTGAAGCCAATGTGGTTGTTGATGGAACAATTGTTGTGGTTGGAACACCTATGATTGTTGTTGAAACGGCTGTGGTAGTGGTTGGTATAGCTGTTGTTGTTGGAGCAGATGTGGCAGTTGTTGGAACAGCTGTTCTTGTTTGAGCAGATGTGGTGGTTGTTGGAATACCTGATGTTGATGTTTGAGCTGCTGTTGTTGTTGGAGCAGATGTGGTTGTTGGAACAGCTGTTGTTGTTGGAATACCTGCTGTTGTTGTTGGAGAAGATGTTGTGTTTGTTTCAAGAGCTGTGGAAGTGGTCGGAACAGCTGTTGTTATTTTTGCTAAAGCTGTTGTTGTTGTTAGAGGAGCTGTAGTATTGGTTGGTACAGCTGTTGTTGTTGGTGCAGATGTGGTGGTTGTTGGAACAGCTGTTGTTGTAAAAGCTGTTGTTTTTGGAACAGATGTGGTGGTTGGTGGAACAGCTTTTGTTGTTGTTGGAATAACTGCTGTTGTTGTTTGAGCTAATGTGGTGGTTGTTGAAGCTGCTGAAGATGTTGTTGGAGAAGTTCTGGTTGTTGTTGATGCCAGTGTGATTGTAGATGGAACAATTGTTGTAGTTGGAACACCTGTGGTTGTTGTTGGAATGGTTGTGGTAGTGGTTGGCTTAGCTGTTGTTGGAGCAGATGTGGTGGTTGTTAAAACAGCTGTTGTTGTAATAGCTGTTGTTGGAGCAAATTTGGGGGTTGTTGGAACAGCTGTTGTTGTTGGAATACCTGCTGTTGTTGATGGAATACCTGCTGTTGTTGTTGAAGCTGCTGTTGTTGTTGGAGCATATGTGGTTGTTGTTGGAGGAGCTGTGGGGGTGGTCGGAACAGCTGTTGTTGTTGTTGGATCAGCTGTTGTTGTTGTTGTTGGAATACCTGCTGCTGTTGTTAGAGCAGCTGTTGTCATTGTTGCAGGAACTTTGGTAGTGGTTGGAATAGTTCTTGTTGATATTGGAACAACTGTTGTTGTTGTTAAAACAGTTGTTGCTGTTATTGGTGCAGCTGTGGTGGTTGATGGAAGAGCTGTTATTGTTGGGACAACTGTTGTGATTTGAGAATATGTTTTTGTTGTTGGAGTGGCTGTAGTTGTTGTTGGAACACCTGTTGTTGTTGTTGTTGTTGTGGTTGTTGTTGTTGTTGGAGCATCTGTGGTGGTTGTTGAAGCTGCTGAAGACGTTGTTGGAACACCTGTGGTTGTTGTTTGAGCAGCTGTTGTAGTGGTTGGTATCACTGTTGTTGTTGGAGCAGACGTGGTGGTTGTTGGAACAGCTGCTTTTGTTGTTGGAATAGCTGATGTTGTTGTTGGAGCTGCTGTTGTTGTTGGAGCAGATGTAGTTGTTGTTAGAGGAGCTGTGGTGGTGATTGTGACAGCTGTTGTTGTTGGAGCAGCTTTTGTAATTGTTACAAGATCTGTGGTGGTGGTTGGAATAGCTGTTGTTGTTGTTGGAATAACTGCTGTTATTTTTGGAGCAGCTTTTGTTGTTGGAGGAGCTTTTGTAGTGGTTGGAACAGCTGTTGTAGTTGTTAGAGGAGCTGTGATGGTGGTTGAATTAGCTGTAGTTGTTGTTGGAATAACTGCTGTTGTTATTGGAGCAGCTATTGTAATTGTTACAGGAGCTGTGGTAGTGGTCGGAACAGCTGTTGTTGTTGTTGGAGGAGCTGTGGTGGTGGATGGAATAGCTCTTGATGTTATTGGAACAACTGTGGTTGTTATTGTAACAACAGCTGTCACTGTTGTTTGTGCAGCTCTGGTGGTTGATGGAAGAGCTGTTGTTATTGTTGGAACAACTGTTGTAGTTTGAGAACGTGTTGTTGTTGTTGGAGCAGCTGTGGTGGTTGTTGAAGCCATTGTGGTTGTTGATGGAAGAACTGTTGTGGTTGGAACACCTGTGGTTGTTGTTGGAGTGGCTGTTGTAATGGTTGTTATAGATGTTGTTGTTGGAGCAGATGTGATGGTTGTTGGGACAGCTGTTGTTGTAAAAGCTGTTGTTGTTGGAGCAGATGTGGTGGTTGGGGGAACAGCTGTTGTTGTTGTTGTTGTTGTTGGAATACCTGTTGTTGTTGTTGTTGTTGTTGTTGTTGTTGGAGCAAATGTTGTTGTTGTTGGAACAGCTGTTGTTGTTGTTGTTGGTGCAGCTATTGTTTTTGGAGCAGATGTGGTGGTTGGTGGAACAGCTGTTGTTTTTGGAACACCTGCTGTTGTTGGAGCTGTTGTTGTTTTTGTTGGAGGAGCTTTTGTAGTGGTTGGAACTGCTGTTGTTGTTGTTGTTAGAGGAGGTGTGGGGGTGGTTTGATTAGTTGTTGTTGTTATTGGAATACTTGGTGTTGTTGTTGCAGCAGCTGTTGTCGTTGTTGCAGGAGCTGTGGTAGTGGTTGGAATGGTTCTTGTTGATAGTTTAACAAATGTGGTTCTTGTTGTTGCAACTGTTGTTGTGGTTGTTGGTGCAGCTGTGGTGGATGATGAAAGAGCTGTTGTTATTGTACGAACAACTGTTGTGGTTTGAGAGCTTGTTGTTGCTGTTGGAGTGGCTGTAGTGGTTGTTGGAACAGCTGTTGTTGTTGGAGCAACTGTGGTGGTTGTTGAAGCTGCTGAAGATGTTGTTGGAGAAGCTCTGGTTGTTGTTGTTGAAGCCAATGTGGTTGTTGATGGAACAATTGTTGTAGTTGGAACACCTTTAGTTGTTGTTGGAACCTCTGTGGTAGTGGTTGATATGGCTGTTGTTGTTGGAGCAGATGTGACAGTTGTTGGAACAGCTGTTGTCGTAACAGCTGTTGTTGTTGGAGCAGATGTGGTGGTTGTTGGAACAGATGTTGTTGTTGGAATGCCTGCTGTTGTTGTTTGAGCTGCTGTTGTTGTTGGAGCAGATGTGGTTGTTGTTGGAAGAGCAGTGGTGGTGGTTGGATTAGCTGTTGTTGTTGTTGGAATACCTGCTGTTGTTGGAGGAGCAGTGGTGGTGGTCAGAATAGCTGTTGTTTTTGTTGTTGTTGGAACAGCTGTTGTTGTTGTTAGAGGAGCTGTGGTGGTGATTTGAACAGCTGTTGTAGTTGGAGAAGATGTTGTAAGTGTGGCAAGAGCTGTGGTAGTGGTCGGAACAGCTGTTCTTGTTAGAGGAGATGTTTTATTGGTTGGTACAGCTGTTGTTGCTGGTGCAGATGTGGTGGTTGTTGGAACAGTTGTTGTTGTAAAAGCTGTTGTTGTTGGAGCAGATGTGGTGGTTGGTGGAACAGCTTTTGTTGTTGTTGGAATACCTGCTGTTGTTGTTGGCGCAACTGTGGTGGTTGTTGAAGCTGCTGAAGATGTTGTTGGAGAAGCTCTGGTTGTTGTTGAAGCCGATGTGGTTGTTGATGGAACAATTGTTTTAGTTGGAACACCTGTGGTTGTTGTTGGAATGGCTGTGGTAGTGGTTGGTATAGCTGTTGTTGTGGGAGCAGATGTCGTGGTTGTTGGAACAGCTGTTGTTGTTGTTGGAATATCTGCTGTTGTTGTTGAAGCTGCTGTTGTTGGAGCAGATGTGGTTGTTGTTGGAGGATCTGTCGTGGTAGTCAGAACAGCTGTTTTTGTTGTTGGAACAGGTGTTGTTGTTTGGAAAACTGTGGTGGTGGTTGGATTAGCTGTTGTTGTTGTTGGAATAACTGCTGCTGTGGGAGCAGCTGTTGTAATTGTTGCAGGAGCTGTGGTAGTGGTTGGAAAAGCTGTTGTTGTTGTTGTTGGAACAGCTGTTGTTGTTGTTAGAGGAGCTGTGGTAGTGGTTGGTACAGCTGTTGTTGTTGGAGCAGATGTGGTGGTTGTTGGAACAGCTGTAGTTGTTATAATGCCTGCTGTTGTTGTTGAAGCTGCTTTTGTTGTTGGAGCAGATGTGGTTGTTGTTGTTGGAAGAGCTGTGGTGGTGGTCCGAACAGCTGTTGTTGTTGTTGGAACAGCTGTTGTTAGTGTTGGGGAAACTATGGTGGTGGTTGGTACAGCTGTTGTTGGAATATCTGCTGTTGTTATTGGAGCAGCTGTTGTAATTGTTGCAGGAGCTGTGGTAGTAGTCGGAACAGCTGTTGTTGTTGTTGGAACAGCTGTTGTTGTTGTTAGAGGAGCTGTGGTGGTGATTGGAACAGCTGTTGTAGTTGGAGAAGCTGTTGTAAGTGTGGCAAGAGCTGTGGTAGTGGTCGGAACAGCTGTTGTTCTTGTTAGAGGAGATGTTTTATTGGTTGGTACAGCTGTTGTTGCTAGTGCAGATGTGGTAGTTGTTGGAACAGTTGTTGTTGTTAAAGCTGTTGTTGTTGGAGCTGATGTGGTGGTTGGTGGAACAACTTTTGTTGTTGTTGGAATACCTGCTGTTGTTGTTGGAGCAACTTTGGTGGTTGTTGAAGCCGCTGAAGATGTTGTTGGAGAAGCTCTGATTGTTGTTGAAGCCGATGTGGTTGTTGATGGAACAATTGTTGTAGCTGGAACACCTGTGGTTGTTGTTGGAATGGCTGTGGTAGTGGTTGGTATAGCTGTTGTTGTGGAAGTAGATGTGGTGGTTGTTGGAACAGCTGTTGTTGTTGTTGGAACAGCTGTTGTTGTTGTTGGGGAAACTGTGTTGGTGGTTGGATTAGCTGTTGTTGTTGTTGTTGGAATATCTGCTGTTGTTGTTGAAGCTGCTGTTGTTGGAGCAGATGTGGTTCTTGTTGGAGTATCTGCCGTGGTAGTCAGAACAGCTGTTTTTGTTGTTGGAACAGGTGTTGTTGTTGTTGTTTGGAAAACTGTGGTGGTGGTTGGATTAGCTGTTGTTGTTGTTGGAATAACTGCTGCTGTTGTTGAAGCTGCTGTTGTTGGAGCAGATGTGGTTCTTGTTGGAGGATCTGCCGTGGTAGTCAGAACAGCTGTTTTTGTTGTTGGAACAGGTGTTGTTGTTGTTGTTTGGAAAACTGTGGTAGTGGTTGGAAAAGCTGTTGTTGTTGTTGGAACAGCTGTTGTTGTTGTTAGAGGAGCTGTGGTAGTGGTTGGTACAGCTGTTGTTGTTGGAG
>JARVLU010001586.1:29648600-29673578 GCA_031762415.1 Simpsonichthys santanae
AATAAACTAGTACTTATACAGTTATTCGTACTTTGTGGTTTTTCCGCTTGTCGCAGGGCGTCAGGATATGGATTCCCCGTGATAAATGAAGGACTACGGTACTCAGAGAAATTTAAGTTCAATGTGACAGAATCTGGCAACTTGTATTTGTTCCAGCTGTATTTATGGCAACGTGCACGCTCATGTCAGTTATTATCTGAAATGTAAAACTACTGTTTTGTCAAAACAAAGGGAGGATTTTATTCTTTCCACAGACGTGATGCGTCGTCTCCAGGCAACATATCCGGACACGACGGCATCTCATTAAATCCTTTTTATTTCCTTTTTGAAACTTTCACAAATTTACTCGTACAAAATGTCTCACGTCTCCGTCTGTCAGGGTTTGAACCTGATCTTTTGATTTTACCCAGGACTTTATTATTCAACTCAACTCGTCCAACACACCGGTGAGGTTTTCTTTAGGCTAAACGCTGATGCTTTGCAGAATTATTAGTTTCTTGTTTGCTTTATTCATTGATTCTGGGTTCTACCTCTGGCTGCTCCTTGTAATTTGTTTTGCTCACCTGGTTTTTCAAACCTTAAATCTTCTTTCTGAAGTAAAGCCATTTGCCTTCGGTGCCATGCTTTAAACTGTTCCTCCTAACACATAAAGATTCACCACCTCGTGATGGCGTGACTTCAGCACGCAGAAAACATCAAATGCATGTTTAAACTTATACTGAGCCCAATAAAAGCGGGTCAAATTTACAAATATTTCATTTGTGCTTGTTGATGTTTCAGAGTAGGGAACCCTTACAGTGTTGAATTACATTTTCATTTTCCAAAGATGAATCTGCTTCGATTTTGTGTTCGCATGAATCTTAATGGGAACAACAACACGAACACATCAGCTTTGACATTCAGAGGTGATTCAGACTGTCTGCAGTAAAAAGAAGGATTTTTATGTGCTGCTTATTCTGTCTTGTTTCCAATCAGAACCAAAACAAAACCAATTTAGCTCTAAAAAATAGCTTTTTTGGCAAAAACAATCATAATTTAAATGTTTGCCCAACACCAAAGGATAAGAGAAATTATTTTTGTCTGTCAGTGTCTGCGTGTGCTTTTGTCTGTAACATTACAGAATGTTCTCATGAATCACTAAATTTAATTAAACTCACAGAAATTAGTTATTAGACGTACATCTAAAAAGTGAATAACTTTTGGAGTCAACCCAGTTCAATAAATCTGCCACAGCAAACAGTAAAATGACAATAACTCAGAAGGTTTTAGAGATACTGAGCACGGTTTTGGCGTGGTAGTCGTTCATCGTAGTCCCAAACACACATCCTGAGCGTTTGGGCGGTGGGTGGATTCTTTTAAGGAATGTTAGGCGTTACTTAACAAAGTCTAAAGAGAGTCACAGCTGAGCTCTCAAAGCTGCTGCCAGTTCCTGCTGGGAGGGTAACGCACAAAAGTGACAGAAGCGCTTCACGACATCAAGTTCACTCTGAAAATATGTAAATAAAAATATGCTTATTTAAGTATTGAACACCTGTAGTGACACAGCAGAGAACGAGTCTCACAAACATTGTGTTCAGTAGATCTTTGTAGTATATATATTTTTCATTCCATTCATTAATGTGATTAAACTCATATTTGTGCCTTTATGACTGTGTGCTTATGAATGTTGTTATTCTTACTCTGGGTTGCCTTTGCCCAAACACCGAAGAGAAAACTTCTGCCCCTCTATCGGCAGCATCTCGTCCGGACTGATGTAAACCTCGGGGGAATCTGTAAAAAAGACCCAGACATGCCGCAGTTACATATCACACGAATTTACAACCACACAGACACAGAACAGTCTCATTCACACATATCTCAATCTCCATCATGTGAAATCTGTAGGCGGCCCCCCACCCCTCGCCTCCCACTATGACATAACCGCCTTACACAATCTGCTTCCCTCCCTGATGCAGTACCAGAGCCTGGTCCACAGGGGGCAGCACTGGCACAGACTCTGAATCTGACTTAAGCTGGGAACTGTTTCAGCTCTGGATGAGTGCAACAAAAGGGAAAGGTGAAACTCCTGTGGGGTCATCACTGCAGACTGGTGTGACTGGATTTACAGGACAAAAAAGAACGTGACCAGTAAAGAGAAGGTCTGGGAGGGAATCAGAAGAAGGAGTCGAAGCTCTGAGCTTTAATTTCCCTCCTCCTTCAGTGCCTGCTGTACTTTCTCCTCCCTCACCCACCCCGCTCCCCCTCATTTTGACTCACACAACACCCGCAGGGCCTGCTCGCTCCGCTTGTCCCCCGGGGCCAGAGAGGGGTGGTCAACTGCACAGGTGATGGGGATGTTGTCGTCTCCGGAGCTCACCTCCAGGGTGAGCTGGCGGCTCACGTTGTACGTGAGGTCGTCTGGAACGGACTCCACCACCTCTGGACGCCCTGAGATGAAGAGACGGGGAGAGGAGGGGGGGAGTCAGGATGAAGACGCATCTTAATCAGAGTCTAGCATCCAGACACATCTGGAAGGCGGTGCGTACAGCTGAATCCTTTCTAAACATCGACCCATAATCATCACTTCCTGCTCAAAGGCAAAATAAGACTATAGTGCTTTAGACTGTGTGCTCATGTGTCTAATAACAAAATATTTCATGAGCCATTTTTCAGGAAGTAATCAGAGGATGTGCCTGCATTACCTTCAGATGGCTGCCACAACATAAGCTCTGTGCATTTTACAGACAGGAGGCTAAATGTTCATGTGGTGGTAGCTGAGAGTATCTGCACCTCCATCATTTTTCAGATTTTTGGAAGGCTACATGACATATGCATTGTTTTAGGACTTTCTTTGTTAATACTGAATTATTTCTTTATATTGAAATACATATGTAGTTATCTTGTAGGGCTTGTTTTTGTTCTGTGGTTTATCCCTTTGTGTCATAAAACTGGATGCAGCAATACATTTCCAGCTATATTAATAAAACCACTTCTAATAAGCTTTTCTCAAAAGGAAACATGCTATAATTTTTTTCATTGCAAACTAAAAATGTACAAGTGCATGTTTGTTTTGCTTTCCTGTAGCGCAGCCATTGGACAATCTGCAGAAAATTACCTGGCAACGCTCTTTACCGTTGATTTACATTTAAACCCGTTCGTTAAGCTTAAATATTCCTCCAAATGACCAGTTCAATTCAAAAATACTTTATTAATCTCAAAGGGAAATTAATTGTTGTTGTAGCTCATCATCTTGGTTCCATTAGAGTTGTTATAGATTAGTTATTTTGCTCATGGCTGTGGGCAGGAAGGATCTATTGTAGCAGTCTATCCCACACAGATCTGAAAAAACTGGCTGCAGATCCGATGCGTCCACCCGGATCCAGCAGACCTCTCTGTCCTCTCGGGCAGCAAGACTGCCTGAATGCCAGGCAGAGCTCCTCCCCAAGCGATGGCCATTTCTCCTAGCAGTCTGCCGAGCCCCTCGCCACTACGGACTAAACTGCACGTGCCGGGGGACGATCCCGGTTCTCCCACTGTCACGAGCCGCGTTTCCCGCTACCTCAAAGATCTCTGCGGTCAGGCACTCGAGCACCGCCTCCAGGTAGACGGGAATGCATCCACGGCACCTCTTTTTCCAACTCATTTGGGATCTGAGGCTGTAGTTGAGATGTTTTTGAGGTTTTGAGATGTTATTCAGCAGCTCCAAGTTGTAGAAAACCACCGTTACGTTTACGTTTCACAACAAATGTCCAAAAGTAAAAAGGTTTCAGTAAAAATCTTTCCAGCTGCACAGCATCCGATACCAGAGGAAGTAATCATCTGAAAAAAGTGATTTACATCCAGAAAAAAGAGTACGTATTTAAAAGTTTTAAAAAACAAAACCTAAGAATGAATGTAAGAGAGCTACTCCAACATGCAGCCACCTTGAGCAGCACAATTCTAAATGGGAAGGAAAAGGATAATTCTGTAGATGTCGTCCTATTCTTTAGAGAAAAACAATAGGAATTGCATCCATCTTCTGACGGATGCCAATTCAGGCCTACGTTTGGTCCATTTCATCTGTTTGTGTGGTTCAAACAACCAGAACTTATAGATATTATATGTGTACTGCTGGCACAGAAGGAATCAAACCTTCAGTTTGATTAGTAGACAACCTGCTCAAATACTTGAGCCACTATTTTCAATTTCAGTTAACAGCCCTATTTCGTGTTCCAATATCCTTGTTCATTACAGAGGAGAAAAGGCTCAGCAAGCTGTAAATAAAATCCACAATTCACGACGCTCCATCATGCAAATGTGGTGTCATTACTCCGAGCCACCGTTATGAACCATCAGTAAACTGCAACTCAGTCCACTCATGTTCACCAACCACAAAGTAGGTCTGTCCCCAGTGAAAGGACGCCAACGGGACATCGGAGGCTAAAAATGTCCGAGCTTTCTTTGGATTTGCTCGCTCGTCGTTGCTTAGGAGACCACTCGCATTTCGCTTGATTATGATCCATCGATTTGGACAGGGAGGCCGCTACGCTTATGATAAAAGGAATCGGCAGCATCTCAGCAGCAATATATCAAAGACATGCGTTGTAGAAGCTGATTTCAACTACACATGTCTTTTTATTTGTTGTCGTTTCCTTTTCTTTAAACCTTATCTGTTCTGAGATGATCTGCAGGAGATAAACTGTGCAGCAGCAGAAACGCTACAGTTCCAGTTAAAAAAAAAAAAAAAAAAAGCATCAACACAGCTGAGGCTACGTTGATGCAAAGATTGCTCTCTGTTGTGGGAGGAAGAACAGAACCGGGTGGTTTTGGTTCACGCCGTGCAAGTGGTTGGTGAATCCTGGAGAGTGGACCAGAACCTTGGCACTTACGCCTGCACGGGTTGACAAACACGCTCACACATGCACACGAGCTCGGGCACATGTAGGTCAAGCTCATGAATAACTATCCTCAGAGGAGATGGAGATAGCGGCAGGGAAGCAGACTGAAAAACACACACACACCGTTTTTTTTTCTTGTTGTTTCGATCTTTCAAACGCTCCATCCCCTCTGCTTCCTCCCACACCAGAGAGCACTTCAAATACCTCTGGATCTAATGACATCTCTCTTTTTATTACCATAACCAGTCCTCTGACCCGCCGAGGAAATTAGTTTACTTTCCAGGTGCATTTCAATAATCTTAACGTCAGTCACAGGAGTCTTTTTGCCACTGCCTGTCTCTCCGTGCACACACTCAGACATCATCCTGCTTTTATTAAAGACCTCGGCCCTCCAAAACCAACCGAGGGACTGGAGGAGTCCTGTTTGTTTACTCACAGGCTCTTGTGTACTGGACGGTTAGAAACCACACTGTTGAGTTTTAATAAGGTTTTCAGGCCCAAAGGGTCATGAAATTGATTCAGTGCATTCATTAAGAAATATTTTGAGACAATAAGTATTGGGATTTTATTTGTTTTTCAAAGGCACCAATGATGAATATTTTCTTTTTCTTTCTGTTAAAAAAAAATTAAAAGGTGGCTCAGTCGATAGAGATGTTGTTTTTCAGCAAAAAGGTCGCCGGTTCAAATCCCAGCTGGAGACCTGTGCAAGAAAAGTTCTGCAAGTAAACACCAAAATTATTATTATTATTATTTTGAACATGGAAGAAAACCAAAAAGAAAGAAGATGATGGATAGATGGATAATTCTAGTGTATGATTGTAAAGTTCATGTTTAAACATGTTTACTGAATTTTTTTTTTTTCATTTTTTTTTCATGTTCTTATCAGATATAAATGCATAAATGCTAGACCTGTCACAATAACAAATTTTTCTGGCCGATTAATTGTCTCAATTATTGCGATAAATGATAATATTATTTGAAATGTGACAATAATTAGAAATTATTGTCCCATTTAAGAAGAAACATTGGTTAATGTTTGTGTAGTACTTTCTTAACCACTGGATGGCGGTATAAGACTGCTTGAACAGAAGGATGGATAGTGAGGGAGCGAGCAGCGTGTCTATTTAAGAAAAATGGGAGGGCGGCCCCTTGACGTGGCATGGGCTGTCTCTCGTTCCTGTTTTTTTTTTTTGGTTCTCAAAATTGTAGACACTCAGTGTGGTTTGTGGTCTTTAGCATAACATTTTTTACAAAAAGCTTTTAAAAAAAAATAAAAAAAAATCAGTAAACAAGTTCTCAGCTTCTTTTTGCAGAGAAAAACAACTTTTTACAAAAAGACACAGGTTTCAACTGTGAATTTTGGAGTTTCGACAAGATGGAGGTTTTTTCCCAAGGTCGGCCTGTTAGCTTAGCTCGTAGCTTAGCTTCTCAGCTAAGCTGCTTTTAATTATCCAAAAACGTGATTTTGGATGGTTAAAATGAATTTTAAAGAGAAAGGGACGTGTCAGTGAAGAGCACAGGAGTTGAGCCTTTTGTCATCTATTGTGTCTTCAGTAGAAAGAGACAAAGAAACGGTAAAGCTGATAAATGAAAATGAGGTACATAATTTTAATTTATCATACAATTAATTGATTTATTGTTTATCTCAACAGGGCTAATAAATATGTCTTAATTTTTAGCATTACTATCTGCTGGTTCATCTAAAAGAAGTGAGCAAGATTTTGGACACACTGACGTAGTAACAAAAGTGTGTTTGATATGAGAATGAAAAGAAAAAGGTTTTGAACATTTACAACTGAAGCCTTTTCCTACTGGGTTTAGGTGCACCGGTTCAAAGAGGATTAAAAAACTCAGACTGGCTTCCTGAAAATTGTGTGGGGTTGGATTAAATTATTTTCTCCTGTTTAGGTAGGTCAGAGATTGTATTTTAGTTCTGTGTTTTCACACAGGTCGATGAATAAAATAAATATAGTTTTGTTTTGTTTGTAATATCGGCTTTGGCCCACAATGACGCTAAAGAAAACTTTGAGTCTTGTGTCCTGATGCATGCTCAATAATCCAGGTAGAAAAATCCAACGTATTTAAAAATCCATCCAGAGGACCTGGCACCGTTGTTAGGTTTGTGTTGTGTAAATTGTTAAACCCTGTAAATGAACTTTTCTAAATAGTAAAATAAAAAAATAAAAAAAGTTTTTGTTGTTGCTTGAGACGTTGAGAAGATAGGTCACCATCATGGCCAACCCAAGACTGGGTGTAACACTTTGTTTTTGTCTGTACTTTGCCTCTTTGTGTGTGCGTGTGTGCATATGTGTGCGTCTGTGGCATCACCAGCAGATCTCACACACCAGTGGACAGGCTTTGATGAAACTCAGAGAGCAACCACTGGGTGTGCTTCTAAAACTGGTTAAGTTTGGGAGTTAGTCTAATCCAAGATGACTGCCACAGCTAATCAACATTAGCCAACACACAAATGACTATAACTCAGTCAGTTTTACAGATATAGAGCTAAAACTCTCAGAGTGACATCTAACAACACTGCATTCGTTGCACATAACCTCACTTTTAATATCTGACCACAACTGATCCAACTCCATCATTTCCCAGCACAAGATGATCTTAGAATAAAACCTCGCCTGAAAAGTGGGTTAAATTAAGGAACGCTAGGCCGTTGGGTCAGATGGCATCAAAAACGTTGGCTGATGATATTAAAATCACAAAGTTGAAATATTTATGGGCTCAGTGCAGATTGGATACGTTTCCACTGCTTCCTGTTTGCTTTCGATAAAGATGGTCGCTTCACCTGCTCCTCCCTCCTGCTCCTTGCTCTCTTGTCCTGTGAACCTTTATCAAAGCCTCTCGCTACATATCTTCTAAACTGTAAATCATGGATTTGGTCAGCTGGTCTCTCAACGCAACATAAATTTTTTTGGACGAGAAGACAGGGAGAAAGAGAACCCTCAGGACCTGAAGGGACATTCACTTTGGGATACACCATGGATTTTTGGGGCCAGTGGAAGATGGTGTGTCTCTCTGCATTGTCCGTTGAGGACGTAGAAGATGTATACATAGTTGGACTTATGATAGTGGAATTTCTGCTTTTTTGGAATCAGCGGGTTTCTAGCTTATCGACAAATTCGGAGGACGTCGACAGTGAATCTGGCATTTTCGAAGCTGCATGCCATGCGCTTCGAGCGCCCAGACTCAATTGCTTTTCGAGCTAAACCATAAGCTGGACACAATTTCTTAGAATTGAAGACTACTTGCGGCTTCTGGAACTCATTGGTGTGAAGGATTGGACCTTGGGGAAGGCTACAAGCACGTCCCGGCAGAATGACCACAAATCTGGCTGTTTTTGATCCACCATTGAGAAGTACCAGCAGAACTTTTGAAGACAGACATAAAAACATAATCAAGCAGAGTCAGCCTGTCCCAAAACATGTGTTGTTGTCAAATCTGGCTACCCCGCTTGGCCTTGAATAGGACAGCTATCTCAAATTCTCCCAGAGGTTATGTGAAAAATGATGCACTGTTGCTCCCCCCCCTCCCGAGGACATCTGTGGGCCTTATCAGAATTGAGCTGCTGATAGACACTGTACCATCATATTAGAACTTTGGAACTTTCTGGCGATATCCACAGACAACTCACTGCTGTGGTTGACCTCCTCATGCATAGATGTATCATGATGTTATTGTATGTTGCTGTTTATGTTGCAAGGTCTTTTTTTTGCAACTTTTACACTGTGCTCCAGCCAGGACATGGTGAGATATGATTTTTTTTTAACTTCCTCCACCCTCATGTTCTCTTTTCCTCATCAACTTTGTATGTTTGTATTAACAGGTCTCTCTTGTAAATGAGTCCTCGAGGCTCAATGGGAACTAACCTGTATAAATAAAGGTTGAATGAATGAAAAAAGTGTTCATAAAAAGGCCATGTGCCACCTTTATTTTATCCTTAAACACACAACAGCTGACGCACCGTGTTGACAAAACCTGTCCCCATTCAAAGAAAAGGACAAGCACCAAAACACACTTGTCAGCCTCAAAACAGTGGAAGTCTCCAAAACAGCAATTTCCCATGGTGACGCACAAACTCACAAGGTGAACACAACACCAGCTGGTAATAAATGCAAATACCTTCCCATCAGTAGATGTGGAAAAACAGCCAGTATTTGCCACCAGAACACCTTTCACATTTCTGATTTATTCCAGCTGATGGCTGGATCATGGTTCCATACATTTACATAACAAGCAGACTTTAGAAGAGATCACGCTACAAGAAATGTAACACCTAGTCAAAAACTGCGTGGTTCAAATAAAATTTATTAGCTGTGAGCTCAAAACAGTGGCTAACCCTGTGAAATAAAAAGGAACTACCACATACTGTCAGCAAAACTTAGAAATATGTCTTCATGTGGCGTCGTCTTTAATAAAAAAAATCACTTTGAATGAAAAATGGCTGCACATTCACACCCACACACACCCTTTGACAGGTTCCTGTGTGTTTAAGGTATCACTAAACTGAGTCTCTTTTAGACCAGTTCAAAAGTTCACAATAGCCTTAAAGATTCAAAACATTTCCAGAATATTTTATAATGAAAGTAAAATTTATAATGACCAATAAATCATTAAAATCCACATTAATATGCAATGATATTTTACCAGCATTAGTTGAAGCGTGAAGCATTCTTTTTTAATATTTAAGCTCAGATACGCTCCGGCACCTGATTAAATTTTCATGGTATACGCATCTTTTTTCTTCCTATAAAGCTCAGGTTCCTTAAGTAAAAAAAAGGTCGACAATGCTGAGACATGAAGCTGCCGATGCATCAACAGTTCACCATAAAATAATCCCATTAGGAGAGTTAAACAGTTGGATGTGGTGATTACTGCGGCGAGCAGGTTCGAAACCGAAGGTAGAAGCTCGTGATGGAAGGGAAGAGCTGAGATATTCAATTTTGTTGCAATAATATCATTATTAAAATCTGTCGTTTCAATAACATCTTCTAAGTGCTGAATTAGAAAAGATGAAACTATTTTTAACACCCCAAAATAACTAGTATGACATAAAAATATAAATAAAAACATCACAAGCATGTTTCACACATCAGCTGCACCTTGCTGGTGAAAAAAAGTTCCTGTTAAACTGTTGCTGCTCCCGTTGGCAACTCGCCCAGACTGAACGCCGGCAGCTCCTTTCCACGCCTGTGTGTGTGTTTACACACAACAAACTGTTGTAAAATCACGTGACTGACAAAAAGCGTCGTCGCTCCTCAAACCTCCACTGATGACACTGATGCACATCAATCCAAAATACTGCCTTCTGCACAACAACAGGTTTATTATTTAAAAAGTTATGAGCTGGGTCTTGATGGGCATAAATGGACTGAAACATTGGTCCATTCTGAGCCTGCCCACCAGCTTCACTCTGACCCTGCACCAGTTGCCTTCACTGGTTCTGCATAAGTATGCAACATGTTACTCAGGGCTCATTTTGATTATTGCAGGAGAGAATCTTACAACAGGTCAGCACAGATCCTGCGTCTGAATTGAAATGAGAACCAATTTACAAGTTTTGTTTAAAGCTTGGTGTATAAATACTCGCTGGCAGTTTTACTTACTCAACCATCTGCTGTTTTAGAAACTAGAGAAATTGCATTTCTAGTGAAAATGCAGTGTGGATGCTTAGCGCAGAAGAACTTGCTGAAAAACAGCTGAAATTAGCTAAAAAACATGCTGAAATCTAACTGAAGTGAAAGAACAAGCCTAAATAAGTTGAAGAAAGCAGAACGAACAGATCATTGCTAAATTTTATTTAAATAAGCAGAAATTAGCAAAAAAAAAAAAAAGTTAAAAACAGCTGAACAACATTAGCAAAAAATAGCTGAAAGTAGCTGAAAAGGCAGAAAGAGGTCTAAACTATCAGAAGAAAGTGAAAAGTGTTGAAACGTGCAAAAAAAATAAATAAAGAGGGATTAGCTGAAAAGGCTCAAATTAGTAATAAAAACGCTAAATATTATAGTGAGGAAAGCATAAAACTCTGAAATTTGCAGAAATAAGCTGAACTTAACATAAATTGATGAGCTCAATTAATTTAATACGAGAAAAAAAAGATCAGAAAAGGCTAAATATTTGAAAAAGCTAAAGTTGCACCAATACCAAAAGTCATATCAGGATTGTCCTGTAAGAGCTGAACATTATGCAACAAAGTTGTCAGGTCCTCTGGACCTGATTTAAACTTGTTGGAAGTTTTTAATTACTGAGCATGAACTTTGAGGTTTTGTTTTATTTATTGAAATGGTTTAAAAACTGTGGAACGAGAATCACATCAAAAAATGTACAGAAGAAAAATGGATCACTGTGTGAGTGAATGCTTCATAAACATTCACACAATAAACATAATTACAATGAATTCTCTAAAATTATTATAAAATCTACTTCAAAAATATTTGCTCTGATTTATTTTTTTTACGCTCCTTTTGGTTTTTATACTTGTTTTTTGCTTATGTTTACCTAATTTTAGCTTTTAATTTAGTTTGGCTATTCTTCAGTTTTTTTGGTATAATTATGGTCGTTTTACTTTTTTGGCAACAGTTTTGTTGATTTTACCTGTTAGCCTTGTGCTAATTTTAGGTTTAGTTAAAAGTTTTAGCTTTTAGCTACAGTTTTAGCTTTTAGCTACTGTTGTACTAGTTTTACGCCGTTCTGCTGGTGTAAGCTTTTTGCTTCTGTACTTTTAGTTTTAGCTACTGTTCGGATTGTTTTAGCTTGTGTTCCAATCATTTGAGTTCTGATTGTTTCTGCTTTTGTTCTGCATGTTTTAAATAATGCTCGTTTGAATTTAACAACTCCATTTTAGCTTCTTTAATTTCACTCTGCATTCACACTGCTTTTTTTTTATTTTTTTATTTCATTTTTGAAGAGTCGTCAGCTTTTCTTTAAAATGGCCACATGCAATAATTGATATTTTCTATTTTCTAACATTCTGACACTTCATTTTGAACCAAACGTTCCCCTGTTGACTAAAAAACACAAACAAAAAGAAAACCGATCAGAATATTGATAACAAAAACGAGGGATGAGGAAGAACAAGGAATGAACGAGAGAAGCAGATACTGGGTGCTAATTTCTGAGCTCTTCAACTAAAGCTGATCAGTTGCTAAAAGTAGAAGCGTGTTGTTCTTCCTGGCGTCTGAGAGGTGTGAAAATGTCTGACAGTGAACAAGAAGAAACACATGCTCAGCAGCACAAGCCCTCCCCCGAAGAGGAGGGAGGTTTTAAAATAATCGAAAAGCATCGCTCTTCCTCTCTAATCAGATTATGACGAGCGAAAGCTCCGAAGTGAGAGCTATTACCAGGTAATAATTTTCTAGGAAAGTTGCAAGCATGAGGAGATTGAGTGAACCCAGAGGACGGAGTAAAGTGTGGCGTTTAATTTGGCGCGTTTCTATTCTTCTATTGTTTATATAGCATCATCCACGTCTTTTACTTTCTATTTTTAACAAACCAAGTTTACTCTTAGAACTGTGACGACATTTTTTTTTGTGCATCTGTACTTGAAATAAAAAATAAATCTCACTGAACAGAAGAACCAAATGTCTGCTCAGTTGGTGCCAGAAACAGAAACAATGCAGCAGTCGCTCATTAAAATGTCAGGCATCAGAGGATAAGATGAAACAGAACACGCAGCAACGCCTCAATTATTAAAGGACTGCTGCCTTTTATGACTTTTATACAATTGTAGCTGTAGGCCGCACAGTGGCTCAGTCGGTAGTTGACTCACAGAAAGAGGGTTGCCGGATCAAATCCAGGTCAAGAGAAAAAAAGGATGCTGCTTTGGTCAAACCTTGTAAATGTGAAGAATGATCTCATGGAATGTGAGACGTCACATGAATCAGTCAGTCCTTAGATTATGTGCTGAGGATAACTCTCAGCTACTGCCACGCTAAATAGTTTTAAAACTCACAGTTATAGACTTTTTTTTTTGTGTTGGCTGAAGGTGTGGCAGCCATTTTGGATTGCGTAACGAGTTTTAGATGTGACGTCCAATGATTGCATTCTGGTATTTTTTTTTATATGGTTCAGTGGATATTTGATAACAGAAAAACAGAGTTTATGCAGACTATTATTTTGTATGTTTTAAGTAAATATGTTGCACAATGTTAGGTGTCTGTGTTAGAGACAATAATCGGCTACTACCACACCAAATGTTAGTTCTATACTGTATTTGTAAAATATGCTAAAGTTGCTCAGCTCTGGAAATCTTAAAAGGAGTTAAATCCCAAAAAGTTACAGATTTACCAACAATGATTAGATTCTTAGAATTATTCCAGTCTGGCCACTGGTTCATAAGATATTTTGCTGATTGTAAAGACAAGCATGCACACACAAACAGATAGGTATTTGGCAGTGGGAAATAATTGGATGTAAAACAACAAAAACAATATTTGAGTATAGACTTAACTTTTTCTCTTTACATGCTTACCAACAATATTATTATCTATTGTAGTCAGATACTTTATAACTATCGTACTTTCCGTCGTACACATCACACCGCCGTTTAAGTCGCATCGATCCAAAAATGTCTAATAAAGTGGAAAAACTAAAAATAAGCCACTTCTACGTATAAATCACAGCTATTATGCGTCACCACTGACAACCCGGAAACGTGGGCCGGTGTTGGGCCAAAAATCGATTGGCTGCCAAATGGTGGCCATGGGAGCGTGCACGGGAGGACTTAAACAAGAGTTTAACAAGATTAACACTTAAAAATAATAATTTGTTTGCTCAAAATTATGGCAAAGATGCATCTCGGTTGAACTTTTCCTTAATAAATGCACGTCAATGGTCAAATCAGCTGCATTTCATCTGGGCGGCGCGGCGAAATGAAGTTGGTTTGACGTTTGCTCCAGGGTGAGACGAAGATGGCTTTGTATGGCAAGTTGTGTCTCATTAATAGGTAAAAGTGGTTATTAATTGGACACTTGGCTTGCCATATTAGTTGAGGGCCCTCTATCGGCTGCAAATGGTAGTGGTCAATACTTTTCATGTCAGAATGAATGAAATTGTCAGATCTCAGAAAAAAATTGGGTTATAAATACGTATAAGGAAAAAACTAATATTAGTCGCCTTGGAGTATAAGTCGCAGGACTTGCAAATTAATGCAAAAAGGTGCCACCTATATGACAAAAAATATGGTAAAATATATAAAGGGTATCCAAAACTTGCAGCATTCTGTACAGCTGCTGTAGAAAAAAGTTGTAAAAAAGTTGAATATTTGGGATATGTGGCTGTATTTTATAACTTTTCTAATATTTTATAAAATATGTGATTTTTTTAAAAAGTATTTTCCTAACTGTATGTCAGATTTACTGATAATGCTAAAATAAAAGAGATTTATTCTCAACGTCAGATGATGTTTGCCAAAGTGTTGAGTTGATTTGAATGTTTTCTGTAAGGGTCTACAGTGAAGGTCAAATCCAGATTATTTCAACGCTAATTTGCTAATTCCTTTAATCTCACATTCTCCACCAACATCCTTTACATCTCAGGCTCTTTTCATGGTTTCTTCAAAGGTGTTTCATAGAAATATAAAATAAAGGAGCATTAAAGGAGCTGTGTTCTTACATCTTAACATTTATTGTTTTTAACATATGAACAAACACTACAGTTTTCTGCTCCAGCAGGTCCTGTGTGTTTCTATTCTCTGGAGTGATGCACGCCCGTGTACCTTCAACATCACGTGCGTTATGACAATCTGGGCTCAGCTGGTATCGTTTTAAGAGCCGTCATAAATCCCCATTATCCCCAATCCGATTCATCGATGTCACTAAATGATCCATAGCTCCTCTCACACAGTACAACTAATACAGACTTCAAAGCTCTTAGCCGTTCATTCTTCTCCATTACCACTCCCTTCTCATGCACTCCCTCGTGCGCTCTCGTCCGCTCGGCTCCCCTCCGTCTGAATCTGAATCCAGTTTCTGGATTTTTCTCTCTGTTTCATCATCCTGAACACCTTTTCCCCCCTCTTGTTCCACTCCTGAGTCCTTGTCCTCTCATTTATTTTTTTATTTGGTCTCCCGTCGTCTTATCCTCTGGACCCCGGTCTGCTCACGCTCAGCCACAAAGTGGCCTTACTCCTCCTTTAGAGGTGTTCTTAATTCCCCTCCCGCTGTCTCTTTTTTCTGTCTGTCTCTCTTTTTGCAGCTTCCATCACTCTCTCCTCAGTCGCTCTGTCTATTTTGGTGCACATTTTCCTTCACTTGCTCTTCTGTTCTCAGCCCTTCACCATCACTTTCTTAAAACAACTCGCTTTTCCTAACAGTCTTCTCCTCTTTCCTTTTCCCGTGCAGCCATAAAGGCTGTGGCAAACAGCAGTCTGCTCTCATTTTTCCAGCATCCGCAAACTCAAAAAAAAAAAAAAAGGTCCACAGAGTGAAATTGCATGAATGAGAGGTAGAAATAACAGTGACCTGTGGTGATCCGCTGCTCCGTGGTCAGAAATAAGTGCTGTGTGTGATTATATTCTCGCCATTACCACAGTGTTTGTGTGACAAACTGAATGGGGTTTTTTGTGCATGCGTGTGTGCGCATGTGTCATTCCATCAATGACTGACTGCTGTTGTGCAACGTCCAGACAGCTGGGTGAGGCCTAAAACACACCATCATTCATACTGAGTTCATCCTCTTTTAAATCTCTCGTCCTCCTTTCTCTCAGTAGTTTTTTTTTATGTTTAAAGAGCACGTTTACCCAGAATCCTCGTGTGACTCAGTACGACTTCTAAACCTTGGTCATTTCCTGCACTGACAACTAGAAGGTTCTTCTTGCAGGATAAACACCGCAACTCCAACGGTTGTTCTGGAATGAGTTGATGTTTCCTGCTTGATGACTCCCAAACAACACCTGCCACCTTTAGCTAAGGTGGTTTTTCACCAGACGGTGACTGTTCGAGACTCTGGCAACTCAAAAGTGCAAGAAAATAAGCTAATTTTCTCTTGTAGTCTCACTGGATTCTGACTTTTTGCAACCAAACATAAGCGAGCAAAGCAGCGACGCTTGATTAAAAATAAATGAAAAAAATCACCATCTATTTTTGTTTGCGTTCTTGGCATATGATGCATAATATTTTGTTGCCCGCCTCCGTATCATTCATGCTTTGGCTTTCTCTGTACCCAACTTAACTGCCACCCCCCATATTTACAACTTTTGCAAAAAAGACAGGCAGATTTGAGTCTTTCTATAGTTATTTTTAATTAAAGTGGTTTTTAGACCTGAACATTTGTCTCAGATATTTTATGTCTGAGTTCCCAATGCAAATGTCAAAATGCAGTTCCAGCCCTCTTGATGGGTTGAAATTCAATTCAAACTCAATTTAAATAGTTAAAATAAAACTTTATTAATCCCTAAGGGAAATTATTTGTTGTTATAGCTCATCATAGTTGTTATAGATGATGTCTGTGGGAAGGAAGGATCTGCAGCAGTCCGTCCCACAGCAAATCCAAAAAACTGGCTGCAGATGCCGATCCATCCACCCCGACCCAGCAGACCTCTCGGTCCTCTGGGGCAGCAGGACTGCCTGGATGTCGGGCAGAACTCCTCCTCAAGCGATGGCCACTCCTCCCAGCAGCATGTCGAGCCCGTCGTCCCCGCGGATTTAACTGCAAGCGTCTAGGGACGAACCTGGTCCTCCCACTATCACAAGCCCAGTTTTGCACAAGCTCCAAGATCTTGGCGGTCAGGCACTCGATCACTGTCGCCAGGTAGATGGGAATGCATCCACGGCACCTCCGTTTCAACTGAAGACGTCCGTGGCACTATTCAAGTGAGTTTGAGACACCCACGACAACTCTGACTATTTTGATAGACATTTTAGTCTCATTCATTGTCTAAACATGTTCAGAACTCTAGCAAAAGGACTGCGTGCCTCCGCAACTCACGTGAAGAAATTAACGTGCACGTCGTGAGAGATTATGAATGTTGTTCGTCAATTAGCTGCATGTTAGTGAGACACTACTTTTGTCGACTTGGACAAAATACTACTGGCTGCTGAAATGAAACTGAAGTTCCTGTGTGTCAACAAATTATTTTACAGGTAGACACAAAGGAACCCAACTGGTTGGTTGTAGAACAATTTTTAAGTCTTGCCACTTCGAGTAAATAAATGGGATATTGTCCTGAATAAAAATAAAAATACACTTCAGGTTATTTTTTAAATGTTGGTCTTTGTTGATTCATGTACTTTGCTGTATGTTTAAATTTGCATTTCTTAAAGACATTTAGCTTCAATTAGGACTTCAAGGCTGTTGACGATTGTGACGTCGATGAGTTAAAGGGGATGCAAGAAGGACTTTTAAAACATGTTGCAGCCTAGTGTGCACACCTAGAGCACACTAGACACAACTCTAGAGCATCCTCCAAGAAAAATACAAGTTCACACTAATAAATATCTGAAGCGCCACAGCAGGGTCTCCCTTTATACCTTCAAGAAGTTGCATGGAAACTTGTATCTTTAGAGAAAATCTCCTTGTCCTACACGTATAAAAGCCTGATCTGCACATATTTAGGTCATTCTGTACTTCTGGTATTTTAACTGTCATAAATTTACCACTAACTGTTTGGTTTAATGCTAAATATTTGGTTGACTGGTGAAAAGATAACTTTCTTTGCACTGGCTGCAATAGCTCAGTAGCATTGCTGCTGTCTTATAATCCTGAGGCTGTGGGTTTGAGCCCAGGTTGCAGAATGGGCATCTGGCATTAAACAATTACTAAGTTAGCTCCCTGTAATGACCGCAGCAGAAGGGCACAGCCAAAAGAAAAACTAAAACAAGTTTCCTCACAGTTGGAGAGTTATGTTAAATGTAATGCAGACCACCAACCCATTTAGAGCAAATGCTTTGAAAATGAATACATCTTGCAAAATCGCTGCATGGCAATAAAATGGATCGTGTTGAACGCATATTAACTTCGCTTTAAAAAATGACTAAAATTATTATGTACTTTGCACTTGTCATGATTCTGATATTGTTGTCTTTTCCTCAAGGGATGCACTATCCAGACGCTGCTGGCATGAAAGTACATGGAAATGAAAGCGGAAGACAAAAGATAACAATAATTTGCATTTTGGTACGGGAAGGATTAGTGGTTTCGAGTTCAAACCAACATCAGGGATTAAAGGAGAATTCAGTCAGTTTAATTATTGCCCACAGGTCGAAACAAAAGGGGGATACTGTTTTTGTTGGTGTCTCGGTGCACGTCTGTACTCTGACCACTAACTAGCGTGAATAAAAAGTTGCCATTAATTAATACAATAAACGGCATGTCTGTTAGAAATGCAGGCACTAAATCAAACTTTCAAAATGTAAGTATGGCATTGTTTTCCATGATAGTTTCATTAAAATTATTTAGCAGGTAAAATCAACAGAATACAAAAACCGAAACATTAGTGAAAGTAAAAAAAAATAATTAAAACAGGGTGTACGTACTCACATGGGGGGCTTGTCATGCATTAAGCAGCTACTGATACAGCTCAGTACCAGAATATTATGTCCCAATGTCACCTTTTGCAAATCATTATAAGATATATGTTGCATTTACAAATGTCCTTTTTACAGGCAGACAACATATTATTTTTTGCATCCACAACAAACATTTTAAACTGATTAGGTTTTGAAGTCAATTCAAGATGACTGCTACCACTATTTGACCTTAGCTGTTATTTTAAAAAATGGCTATAGCTCTTGATGTCACCGATATTGACCTAAATGGTGTAGTAGTAGTTGAGAATCATCCTCAATGCACATAAACTGCTAACACGTCTCAGATTAGTGCATGAGATTGCACATATGTTCATAAAATGACTGGAAGAAAGGATTTCGAGCAGAATATCGCCCAAAACGTCACACTGTTCCTGCTGGCTCGACCTCTCAACAGAGAGCATCAGGTTGCCAGATCCTCCCGAGGTAAGTGACACACACACCAACCTGGATATCCACGTGAAGTAAAATAAAACATGATTTATCAGACCAGGCAACCACCTTCCATTTCTCCATAGTCCAGTTTAAACAGACTTCCAGTCGCTGCAAACGGCACATTCTTCTCCACACTTCTCTCGTTTCTCTGTGTCTCCTGTTTTTAGTTCAGCTTGTAACAAAAGGAGCAGATAATCTGTCCTCGGGCGGGCAGCTTTCCCATTCTGTCTTCGCTTTGTAGCTTTAGTCCATTCTTTTGATTCCTTTCAAACCGTAATTATAACAACACAGCCAAAGCATCTGGACAACATGGGCATTTTGCACAACAAAGCCAGAGTGCAGCATATTTATGTCAATAAATCGTTATCGCATTATATTATCATATTATACTTGTACAATTACAACACAAAGAGCTGTAAAAAAGACCATTTACAGCTCTGAACAGTGTGGTTTATGCACGGAGGAGGCGGTGCCGACAGACAGAGGGCACTGCTCTTCCAGCGCAATCCAAACCAGCAGAGTTTCTTGTGAGGGCAGATGGTGGAAGAAGTAAAAGGGCAGCAGAATTAACACTCACAACATGCTTTCTTTGTAAAGCAAAGCAGAAAGCCTCTGAGTGATGAGGCAACAAGAAACAATGGGGGTTTACAGGAAACATGGCAGTAATTTGGAGCAACGCCACCAATGCCAAAATCATAGATGTGGTTCAGGGTCTGCCAGTCGTCCACTTAATTTGCCTTTAGCAAGCGAAGCCTTTAGAGTGGTCTTACTGTGAGATGTCTCTGTGTTCTCTCTGTCTTTATGTTTCCCTTCTTGTTTTTCTGCAACAGAAAGACCAGTGAGCTTGACTTCACGCAAAGCTCCCTCTATCGCTGCTTCTCTGTTCAACCACATCCCTTCATCTTCTCCTCTGCCTCGGCTTTTATTGCCGGGTTCTGTCGTTATCCCCGGCTCGATCCGACTTAGGCTATCTCTCACTGGCTACCGTGTCACTCCGGGTTGCAGATATGTTGCAGCACCCGAACAGCAGTACTTGCACAAATAAACTCTGGATCAAAATGTGAAAAAGAAGCACCTACACGGTCCGTGGATTTATGGAAAAGGCATTTGCAGGTTCAAAATGGGGAGGGAAATTGGGAGAGAAGGGTCATGGACATGCTCACAGCATCTTTCTAAACTCATCCAGACCAGCAGCCTGCTTTCACACTATGACACAAATATTTCAAGACGCAAGTTGAGAGACACCCGGCAATATAGAAGGATGCTCTATTTACACAGCATGATGTCACACAGACTCAAACAAACGCAACAATACAACTGAGGCACATGTGCACCGATTTTTACATTAATTTCACACTCGCAGATTGCTGCCATAACGACCAAAACAACAATAACATTAAAAAAAACAACACATCTTTGCATTCCTTTCTGCACCCGTGTTCAAACCTTACAATAACTCGACTGTCCAACGTGCAATTTTCGCGCCTCGGTTTGCACAAAATTACAAACAATCCACAAAACCCAAGAATTTGTGTGTGGTGCATCTCTCACCTTCCACCTCTTCCCTTCCTTTGAACCAGCGCAGCTTGGCGGGGGGCTTGCTGCCTGTACTGGTGCAGGTCAGGGTGACTGTTTCTCCGTCTCGCACTGGGTTTTCAAACCCAGAAATCTGAGGTTTACCAGGCACACCTAGAGAAACACAAAGCAACATAAAGTGTTGGAGAGTAAGCAAGCTTGACAGATGAAACTTTTTGTGCTGCAGGACCAACCTTGTAGCTAGAAACAACAATAAATAAAGGCTAGTGGTTAAGCCTCAAAGAAATACTGCACAGGGTTGCAAAATTGGAGTGCACTGAATTGGCTGAATGTAAGGATGAACAAAACGGCATCCTCAAGCTCCTCAAGCTTGAATTTATTTGGTCTTTTCTGAAAACTCTGGATGGAAACCAGCTGCGGGGAAAAATAATGATGTTTTGCACCCAAAATTGTGCATATTCGTGCAGAGCAGATCAAATGACCTTCCGGGGTCTACTACCTAGTGTCTGTGTTATTAGTGTTTGTCATGGCTGGTGCACTAGAATATTTCCGTTTTTGTTGACAAGCAACCAATTAAGACTGAACAGATAATGACTGTTTGTGTCTCAGAGGGAAAGCCTGAAGTTACACTAGTTAAACATTTTAGAGAGAAAACGGGGATTGCTGCCTGGGTTACTTGCATGAGGTTTGTTACTTCTTCTTCTCTGAAATACAAAATACTTTTCTAAATTTATACCAAACTTTGTTACATGTGTTTATTATTAAGTATTTCTGTATTCTGTATGAAGACGGTCCTGGAATCATTAGGTGCAACATGCACCCTGGACTGACTTCTAGTTCAAAGCAAAAAGTACAAAACAAAACAAGGGGAATATTCACGCCCACTGCCAATTTAGAATCTCTTCTGAGCTACGTAATGCAAATGTTTTCCTAAATCTAAGCAGGTATTTTTATTTATTTATTTATTTATTTATTTATTTATTTATTTATTTTGTCTAGCCAAATACAGTATGTTTGCCTAAAACTTCACCAAACAAAAAAGACACCTCCTGTACACAAATGATGATCAAATATTAAAGGATGGAACACAAATACACAAGTTAACCAGTGTTGTCCTGGGTAAAACTGTGTTTTTGCCACCAAACCACCCAAAAAGGACATTATGTGTTATTTAATAAGACTGCAAAGAAAAAAAAACAACATTTGAACAAACATCTGGGAAGGTGACCCACTTTTAATCCACCATTTGTAACATTCTGGCACTTCCTTATCATAACTTCATGTAACTTTTCAATCTCAAAGTTTTTGGCACAGATTAATTTTGATGTGCAGAGAATTTTACAGGCGTAGACAAAACAAACATTTTCAATCAAAACCATACAAGAACCCTCTCTTTACAATTTCAGGACCTAGCCGTGATTATATTTTAGCGTCTTTTCATATTTTTGTCCCCTGAGTTGAAGCTTGAAGTCCTAAGGCCAAGCGAACATTTTGTAAATGCAAAGCTTGACTTCAAGGGATGGACCAACAAATAAGAGCGGGGCGATAAAAGCCTGCTAATAAAAGCCAATCAAAAAAGTTTAACATCAAAACCTTGCAGGAAGGCAATGCTACAAATCACTACTCACACATGCACCTGATAATCAAGAAATCAATGCAACTAATTAAACTATAGTCAAAAATAACTTGTAGGTTATGCCCCATATGTTTCTGTGGAACTTCATGAAATAATTTAAAGTAAGGCAGCATCACCTCATAACATCAAAGTTCATGCTCAATCATCCAGGTTCAAAATCCAATAATGGACAATCAGGTCATCTGGACAGTATCTTTTTTTGTGGAAAGTTTCACCCTCTATCCAGAGGTCTTCATCAGTCTGAGGAGTACCATGTAAACTGCTTTCCCCACTAAGCAGTACATTCCTCAAGTGGACCAACCAGTTTGCTGGTGAGAAGATGGTTTCTGTGGGCTGTCTTGTCCCCCGTCAACTCCTCCCAGGCAGGTGTCCAAAGCCAAAGTGGTTCAAGACATCAAAGTTCATGCTCAGTCATCCAGGTACAAAATCCAGTAATGGCCAATCAGATCATCTGGACAGTTTCTTTTTTGTGGAAAGACGTTTCGCCCTCTATCAGGTGGGCTTCATCAGGACAGGACAGCCCCCCGAAACCATGTTTTCACCAGCCAGCTGGTTGGTCCACTAAAGGAGGGTGCTGCTTAGTGGGAAAAACAGTTAAGACACCTCAGACTGATGAAGACCTCTGGATAGAGGATGAAACATCTTTCTACAAAAAAAAAAAGAAACAGTCCAGATGACCAGATTGACCATTACTGGATTTTGTACCTGGATGACTGAGCATGAACTTTGATGTCTTGAACCACTTTGCTGTGGCTGCCTGCCTGGGAGGAGTTGACCGGGGACAGGACAGCCCCCAGAAACCATCTTATCACCAGCAAACTGGTTGGTCCAGTAAAGGAGTGTTCTGCTTAACAGTTTACCAGTAGATGGGACTCCTCAGACTGATGAAGACCTCTGGATAGAGGGAGAAACGTCTTTCCACAGAAAGGAAACTGTCCAGATGACCTGAATGACCATTACTGGATAACCTCATAACTTGCGTCTGCATCCACTGGCAGCATGCCGCGACTCAGAACCAGTCTGTTAGCGTAGCCCACAATAAATCTAAAGGAACAAACACTGCTGTGTTTTTACTGCAGAGGAAATTGTCTAATTCTTACAATTCTTATTAGCATCACAGATTTTTTTTTTTTTTTTTGCTTCAGACTGCAAACCACACTTTTTAAATTTTATACAAAATATGCAGACTATTGTTGTGAGATAATTTTGTCTGTATTCACAATGTGGAAAAAGGTCATTCTACAGTGCATTCCACTCCTGTGACACATTTGAAATGCTAACCACATTTTTAGTAAGACTTCAAAACATGACAGAAGCTTAAAGGAGCTCCCAAAAGAAAATGATAAAATCCTTCATTAACTTAACATTCCAGCCGTACTTGTGGCACTCTTATTAAGTATTCCAACATTTGCAGAGGAGCCCCAAATGGCAGTTGGCTGCCTACTGAGATGTTCATGGAAATGCAGTTAACTCAAGGAGAACGGGACGCGTCTTATCCCTTTAAAATGGCATTTCTGCAATTCAAATAGGTCCGGTAAATGTTGTGGAAAAACTATTCTGTCTTAAGCTTCAAGGTTTGTTCAAAACGTGGAAACAAACACTGAACTTTTGCACAAACTATGAAATAAGTCTGTTAAAAAGTATTATTTGAAAGCAAAATTTTTTTGTTGTTGTTTTTGAGTGGGTGGGAGGTATTGATGCCGTGGGTGATGGGACTGAGCAAGTACAAAAAACAACAACAACAACAACAAATGAGTAAAGTTATTTAAAAAAGAAACTCTAGCCAATAAAACACCATAACTCCCTCTGCCAAAACCAAAATATGATGCATGGTCCACACCCAAGAGCGTTCTTCCACATCCAGTCAAAAAAGGACAACATTTCCGCCTGATTACCATTTTCGCCTGGAGGATGAGCGAAAGTGAAAAACAACAAAAGCAGGAAAATTAATCTACACATTCATTCTGCCACACATTTCAGTATCCGTTTCGTCTTGGCCATGATGGTTGAAGGCGAGAGCAGCAAACTTTCTAAACTTGCTGCGCTCCATCTGGAGTCATTGTAGGCAGCACTTTTCTCCGAGTGCTGGCAGGGTTTACTGTCATTCTGCTTTTTTAAATAATGAACATCCGGCTTGCCATCCACTGCAAACTGCCATCTTGTGCATTAGGGCAGGGGAGAGAGACAATGATGGATATATGTGTGTATATATAGAGAAAGAGATGTGGTTGAAAGATTACAAGCAGAGAAGGTTGGACAGGAAGTTAGAGGTGGATGCTATAAGAGCAAAGCATTAATGGGATGCCAGGAAGGAATAATATATATCTTTTTAATTGACAAGAATTTGACTATCACATTTAAAAAAAACTGATGTTTGGATGAATGGATACATGAAGTTTTTTAAGTAAAAGCTTGGTTTAAGTTACACATTACATATGACGTTATAAGCTCGTTTTAAAAATATTGTTTGTGATTTAAACTGTATTTTTGAGAAACCTCAGCTTGGTTTCATATGTTTTCATGAAATTAATGTTGTGTCGGTGCTGTTGGTTCTGACAACATCTCTCAACAATAGTTTTTATCTGTTAGATAAACGTTTTTGCCGTTGAGCCGACTCAACTTTTAAAGAAAATAGGTACAATTTCAGCCAATTCTGAGTGTTTACAGTTAAATAACCAGCCCTGCAGCCATATATTTTTTTTAATTTTAGCTTGATTTTTTTTTTATGTGCACAGTTTGCAAGTCATTATTCTATAACGTGCACATTGTGTCATTGTGCACCTACCCTGGAAGCTGCCTTCCTTATTTACTCTACTTGACAAAATCTTTGACATGAAGCTTTGGAGCAGTTTTGTTGTTATTATTACTGATCTGAAAGGTTTTTATACCTGAACAGCACGGCAGCTCAGTGGTTAGCACTGTTGCCTCACAGCAAGAAGGTCCTGGGTTCAATCCCCGATTGGACCTGGGGTCTTTCTGT
>JARVLU010001586.1:29743325-29759951 GCA_031762415.1 Simpsonichthys santanae
AAAAGGAAGAAGCAGGTAAATATGATGGATGGATGGATGGATGGATGGATGGATGGATGGATGGATGGATGGATGGACGGTCAGATCTTTAATTCTTGTGGTTAAGTGGGGAAAAAAAGACGTTTAATCTTATTTTGTCATTCTTCTTTTGAGCTGGTCTTAAATGTAGGGCAGCTTTCAGTGTTATTATTGGCTCTCTGATTAACAGGGAGCACAATGTGATTCATTTTGGTCTAAAAGTTCTGAAGTCAGTAACGCCTGCAGCTGAAAGTGAGAGGTGATTTTTGTTTGTCTGTATGTTAGCAAAATACCATGACATACTGGACCAATTTTGGAAACTCTCCAAACGTTATAATTTGCTGAAAACCTAGAACTTATTTACTTTGGGGTAAACCCAATTCAAGATGGCCACCACTGCTAATCAGCAGTACAACAATCCAGTTTTACAGACATTGAGTTAACATTTGGTGCAGTGGTAGCTAACAGTCATCCCCAACATGTACTCTGAGCACCACCGTTGCTCGCAAGATCTCACAATATTGCTCTGGATTTACGAGGTTTGAGCAAAACGACTACAGCTTTGTCCCTAAATCTCTAGCATGAAAGGCGGCGGGCGATATCCTTTCAAGAAATTTCAAGCTTTTCATTTTCTGAAATTTTCTGAATACTTAAAGATTCAAAGAAGACTCTAATGTTTTTGCAAAACAGCTGTTAACGGGAAGCTAAGTCTTGTTAAAACTCAAGTACAGCAGCATGAAGCAAAAACATTTGTCTATTCACTAAAAGTGTCTAGATTTTTATTTCCTTCTGTTCACCGTTTAAGACGAGAAGAGACGGAGCAGCAGACCTCGTGCATGCTGTGAGTCGGAATCACTGTAGGCACTCGAGAAAATAAAAGTATTCCAACTATGAAGACAGTTGTATCCAGATAGTACCTAAGATGTGGCTTTAAATAAATCATAGTGAATAAAAGCAAAAGAGATAAACCTGAAACGAGCAAAACAGCAGAAAAAGAACCTGATATATATTGAAAATAGGATTTTTTTTTATTTTTTTTTTTTGTGGATTCCTTAAGGAACCTTAATGGGATGTCATGAAGTTCAGATTTTTTCATTTTATTTATTTATTGAAGTGTGAAGGATCAAGCAATGAAGACATAGGAAAAAATGTATTTGAAGTGGGTTGTTCAAAGTTAATCAGCCCATAAAGAGGCAAACGAAACAGAATTCTACACAAAAAGGGATTTACAACATATTTACTGAGCAAACAAGACGTGCACACCTTCGAATCACTCAAACGGACCTCCCTCAAGACACAGACGGGTAATTTATGTAGTGACTCAGTCAGATCACTTACACAGAACAGGGTAAACAGAACCAAACATCAGTACTAACTGACGACCGAATGATCCAACTAAACCTAAAACTCCCCCTTTGCTGAAAAGCACATGGGCAGTCCTGTTGAGCTGGCATCGTGCTTCAAAGTCCTCAGCCCTGGCCAGCCAGGAGGCAGACAACTCCCCAAACCAGGAAACTCGAGAAACGAGACACATGATTAATATAACGGATACATTTTTTTAAAAAACCACACCAATATGTGTGGTTCCCAACACCACTGCTGGGTTCAAGCCAAAGCAAATCAATTACACTCTCACAACATGTTCAAACAACAAAACTAGAGAAATTGCATTTCCTGTGAAAATGCTTATTGCTGAAGAACAGCTGAAATTAGCTAAAAAAAACATGCTGAAATGTAGTTGAAATGGAAGAACAAGCCTAAGTTAGCAGCAGAAATGACAAATATTTGCTGAATGTGGTTTAAATAAGAAGAAATGAGCACAAAAATTAGTAAATTAGCTTAAAAAAAAGGCTGAAATTAACAACAAAAAATGGCTGAAAAGGCAGGAAGAAGCTTAAAATGCCAGAAGAACGTGGCGAGAGCACAATGTTGCCCAATTAGGCTTAAAGAAGCAGAATTTAGCACAAAAAGTGGAAATTCTGGAAAAAGCAGAACTTTGCAACAACAAAAAAAGCAGCCGAATAGTAACTAAAGAGGCAGAAAGAAGCTTAAATTATAAGAAAGTGAAGAGAGCACATTTTTGCTGAATTAGGGTGATAAAGGTTGAAAATTAGTGCAAAAATATGGACTTAGCTGAAAATGCTAAAATTAGCATAAAACACACATAGTAGCTGAAAGAGCAGAAAAAGCTGAAACTGCAGAAATCAGCCAAAGTTGAAATTAGCAAAAAGAAGTTAGAAGAAGCACAAAACTGTTGTAGTTAATCAGAAAGGGGGGTAAAACAGCTGAACAAAACAGCTGAAAGTAGCTGAAAAAGTGTTTAGATTTGCACAAGGAAGCTGAAAGAAGCTGAACAAGAACAAAAGGTGAAAGGAGCCGTAACAAGTTGTAAACAGATCTGAAAATTTGAAGGATGAGCTCAGTTCATTTTCTATGAGGAAAATGTGGCAGTAAAGGCTAAATATTTCAAAAAGCTAAAGGTGCACCAAAACCAAAAGTCATAGCACCCGTCTCCTAAACGAGCTGAACGTTTTATATATGATTTATTGACGTGTTTTTCAGCATCGTTCTCTTTCCACAATTGTTGTGCTATAAGCATTCACACAATAAAAAAATGAGGAGTGCAGCTGAGACCATCATATGAAAAAAACATCCCTCACAATATTTCTCTATCAGTAGATGCTTTGTTTTTAAATAAAACTGTTAGCAAGTTTGTGACCGAATGCTATGAGAGCCCTGTGGAAACAGCCGAAATGATAAATGAAAAAAGATCCAACAGATACATTTTTTGGGGGGGAAACAATCTGTTTGAATGACAAGTTGTCTGTGTAATGTTCCAACATCCTGCTCCATATATTTGTGCTTGGCAGTTGTCTTACACATTCCTTCTCTTTTCTTTGTGTTCAGCAGCAGATCCACTCACATACTTCCACCATAACATCTCGCAGGTTCTTATCTGAGAGCGACGTGTTTGTTTACCTACAGCCTAATGTAGGTCGGTCATGTGACTCCACCTTCCATGTGGTTTTCTGCAGATTTAGCCCAGTGCTTTGTTTACACTGAGTGCGCACCCTCATTTCAGAACTGGATATCAGTGGATCTGGGAAAACTCCTGTTTATTTTAAAGTTTGCGATGAGAACCTTTAGCATACTTGAACAGTTTTCAGTGCAGTCAGGCTCAATAAAGTAAAGTCCACAGCGTGTTCGCATATTGCTAACAATGCAGAAAAATCTCTCACCTCACGCTACACTCAGATTACTGTACCGAACTCAATTTCCATCAGTTGCTCACTTCTATCCCTTTTCTAAAGCATTTAACTTCAAACTGCAGAGACAAAAAAGAAAATCCACACGTCATCAATTTTGGTACCTTTCAGGAAAGACTCATAAAAGACGACCTTTTCCACTTCAGTGAAAAGTAAACGCAGACTCTATAGAGCCAGGTCTAATGATCCTGCAGCCGCCAGTTGTTCTTGTGGACAACGCTGCCTCGTGACTTGTATACCGTTGTACTGACGGCATAAAAAAAAACACACAATACAATTACAATGCAGCTGTAAATGAAGATGAAAACCCATATGCTTGGTATTGTAGAGGCATTTCAATAATACAGAACGCATTTTAATAGCAGATGCATATTGGAAGTGTGAGACTTTTAGTAGAGCGGTGAGATGTGATTGTCAGACATTAAGAGCTCAGCAGTGCAGCAGGATCATAAACAAATTCCACCGGGCTGCTGCGTTATGACAGAGAAAACTTTAATAATGATGCAACGACTTCCAAACCTCAGTGCACAATAAAGCTCGCAACTGCAACAACAAATGCGTTCTGTGTGTAGGAGACAATGTTCAGCTCTGCTCCAGTGCAGAACGGACTTCCCTCTGATTTAAAGCGGAACATTTCCAGTGGTTTTAATCGCTCTGACGTCATAAAAGTGGGCAAACTGCAAACATCCAACAGCTGTTTAAAGTTACGGTGTTGATGGAGGGACTGTGTGCACACAAGCCAGATGTTTGAAGCTAAACTCCTGTCATCGCTTGATGGAATGCATATCGTCCGCCACCTTTCATGCCAGAGTTTAATTTAAAAATCATCCATCCATCCACCCACCCATGCATCCATCCATCCATATACAGTATACATGCATCCATCCACCCATTAATCCATCCATCCATCTGTCCATACTGTACTGTATTTACATGCATCCATCAATCCATATATACATGCATCCATCCATCCATCCACCTATGCATCCATCCATCATGCATCCATCCATCCATCCATGCATCCATCCATCCATGCATCCATCCATCCATCCATACATCCATCCATCCATGCATTCATCATCCATCCATCCATCTATGTGTACATCAATCCATCCATCCACCCACCCATGCATCCATCCATCCATATATACTGTACATGCATGCATCCATCCATCCATCCATCCATGCATCCATCCATCCACCCATTAATCCATCCATCCATCTATCCATACTGTACTGTATTTATATGCATCCATCAATCCATATATACATGCATCCATCCACCCATGCATCCATCCATCATGCATCCATCCATCATCCATGCATCCATCAATCCATGCATCCATCCATCCATACATCCATCCATCCATCCATGCATTCATCATCCATCCATCCATCCATCCATCTATGTGTACATCAATCCATCCATCCACCCATTCATGCATCCATCCACCCATGCATCCATCCATCATGCATCCATTCATCCATCATCCATCCATCCATCCATCCAGTGGTGCCCAACCACCGGGCCACGGACCGGTACCAGACCAGTTTCTGTTAGACACGTGCAGATTGGTTCTACATTGCCCGTTCAGGTGGAGTAACTTAGCTGCGTGGTCCGGAGCAGACAGGATGAGGCTCGTGGTCGTGTCTGCACATTTGAAGGATTAGACTGCATATTTTTCAACACGCCTGAAAAAAGGTGACTGTAAAACTATTAACTAAATAAAATTATAATTTTTAACAAAGCTTCCTAATATCACATCAAAGCACGTTTTGTCTTGAACTTTTTGAATTCACATCAGGGCTGTTCCTTCGCATTTCTGCTTCTGCTCTTAAAAAAAATAAATAAATAAAATCTCTGCCCCTAAAAGTTCAAAGTCATGGGCAGTTTTATTAAAAAACACAAATATAATTAAAGTTTTGCAATATGCATAAGTTCCTGCGCTTTTGTGAACTGATGTGTGAATCACTGCGGAGCAGGGAGGATGATGAGGCACAGCTGACCCTGGAGTGGGATACACTAATTAAATGAGAAATGATCCTGCACTTAATACACTTATAAATCACACAAAAAGTGATTAAAAGTAAATTTGTAATACAGGTGCTGGTCACAAAATTAGAATATTGTGGAAAAGCTTATTTATTTCAGTAATTCCATTCAAGAAGGGAAACTTGCATATTCATTCATTACACACAGACTGATACATTTCAAATGTTTGTTTCTTTTAATGTTGATGTTTATAACTGATAATTAAGCAACTGACAAATCAGCGACCTCAGTTTGTCCTGAAGTGAACGTCCCTTATACCTGCAGAGCTGCAGTGGTGTAGCATTATGAACGCTTTGCAGTCATTTTAGTAAGGAGTTTACACATTTTGTTTCATGTTCATCTACTGTATTAAACCTTTGTAAAATATACCAGAATGCAGGAAATGGCATCTATTTTATCCCAAATTCTATGGGGTCGGACCTTCAGCCCCCCCCCCCCCCCACCCTGAAAATATAGTCTGACATTAAACCAGTCTGTGGTGCAAAAAAGGTTGGGGACCACTGCATCCATCCATCCATGCAGTCCTCTATCCATCCATCCATATATCCATCCAGCCAGCCATGCATCCATCCATTCATCCATGCACCCATCCATGCATCCATCCATTATCTTTACTCACTTTTGCCTTTTCGGGTCACGGGGGTCACTGGTGCTCATATCCAGCAGTCACTGTGTGAGAGCTGGGGGACACCCTGGACAGGTCTCCAGTCCATCACAGAGACACATAGAGACAAACAACCATTCACTCTCTTGCTCACACCTAGAGACAATTCAGAGTTACCAATCAGTCTAACATGCATGTTTTTGGTCTGTGGGAGGAAACCGGAGTACTCAGAGAAAACCCACGCATGCACGGAGAGAACACGCAAACTCCACCCAGAAAGGTCCCCCGGCTGGGATTTGATCGGGCGACCTTCTCACAGAGAGGCAACAGCTCTACCACTTGATTCACTGTGCCACCAAAAATCATCTCAAGATGTAAAAAATTAAATTAAATTAATAAAAAATTAAATTATGGAGTACTGTATAGCCGTTTTGGGCAAACCTTGTAAATGACGTTATGCACAATCTTGTGTAATTTTGAAAGGTCTTGTGAGATGTTTTAGCACTCAGAATATCAGCTGGGGATGACTACTGGCTACTACCACACCAAGCAATATCTGAAAGCGACCATAAGTTAAAGCCACGTACGTGTTGGCTAATGTTGATCAGCTGTGGTGTCCGTCTTACACTGAGGTAACTCCAAAACTTAGTAAGTTATAGAAGTATATCCAGTGATAACGGTCTTAGAGTTCTACTAAAATCTATCTAGTGGTCTATGAGATATTTTACTAACAGACAAACTTCAATGTCAAAACTTGTGAGCAAAAATATTGTGCTATTTGTTGTGCTCAGACATGATGCTCAGCTACTACCACACCAAAATTTTGTATTGATGTCTGTAACATGGAATGACATAAAGCCATTTTTGTGTTAGCAGCCAAGAGATATTGAGATATTTTGCTAACAGACAGAGTTAGAGTTACACTTTTGGCAGCGAGCGATGATAAAACTACGTTGAGAAACACATCAGATTAGGAAGAAAAAAGTAAACGTATGTTTCGCGGATATTTATTTTCCTTCATGCCATGCTCATTATAGTTTGGAATAGAGACACGCATCGATGCGCTCTCCTGCTTCTGTAGATGGCTGCTCCATTAGAGGCTCAATGTCCTTCCATTGAGCAGACGGTAATATCCTCGGCAGGAACCGGACTGCCCAAAGTCCTCAACGGCACACAGGTGAGTTAAAAAAAGCTTTATAGCTGTGGTATCGGTGATAAGACGTCCCCACGGACACGCTCTCTTTCTATGAGCTGAAGTGATGGCATCATCAAAACCAGGCAATAAACAAGAGCAACCTCTGCCGCTTCATTGGTGGAGCTCCGGCGCTCGGGGGGGAAACCCTCGGCACTCAGACCCAATCAATACAAAAACACTGCACTCCACCGCCGTGCACTCTGGTCCACCAGCAGCACCCTGTTATACAGCTGCCGTTTAGCACAGAGCATGCATGCACCTTACCAGGAAGTCCTTTGGTCAGGCTGTTCATGCATCAACAGCAGGAAGGGTGATTTACATCTCAGTAGCAATCAATTAAAATACTCCAGTGAGAATCAGAGCAAACACCGTGGTATTTGGAGGGGATTTAATAGTGTGCGACACGATCAAAAGAAAATCCAAACGCAATAAGGATCCTTGTTTGAAATTTGGTGATTTAATGTATTTCAAAGCTGGCAGTGTTATTTTGTTTAATCCGCAGCGTCTTGGCTAAAAGCTGTCAGCTTGCTAATTACAGGACACCCCCTCTTATTTATTATCCGTGAGCTACAGCAGCGTGGTTTGTCTTCTAACAGCACCTGAGAGCAAGAAGAGTCTGTTAACACTGTGGAAATCTCAAGAGCCCTTTTCTCTTACAGTCTCTAAATGGCATTTGCTGTTATTATGAAGGCAAGATTGATCTGTTCTGATGTAGTCTCACATTACCTGAGTGGGTTTGGCTTGATGCGAGCTTCCTCAAATTGATGAGGCCTAATGGAGTCCGTTTTGGATACTCTTGATACCTCTAAGATGTGAATGCACTAATGTGCCACCGCATTTTAACTCTGCCTAATTTAACATTGTATTACTTATCCACACTTGTGCCTTGATGAGCTTCATTTCCTTTGCTGTTTTTTTATTTTTTATTTTATCACACATGTAATGTCTCAGCATGTTTGTAAATCTATGACGATAGCATGTGTGATGCAAATCATCCCAAGGGCTCTAGTGCTCCTGACTGGGGCTTTGTTAGAAGTTTAATCAATCAGCCACAGCACCTTAATTAATCGCCATGATGAACAGGAGAAATAATTGGTTTTTTGCCAGATGTGAATCTGTTGCAATCTAATGTCAACCAATCAGGATTCAATTTGTAATCACGGAGCTGATCTGGATGACAGAACACTTACAGGATCAAGAAGGAAATAAAACACAAAACAATGGGAGCGATGTGGCTTCGGCTGCGAACCCTGAGAGCAAACAGATGTTCTGCAGCACGTCAGCATGAGTATGTTAAATCAGTGGTCCTCAAATGGAGGTCCCCGGACTCCCAGGGGGTCTGCAAAGCTGGTGCTTGGGGTCCACAAAAATAAATAAGTAAATAAATAATTTTTTTCTTCTTTTTTTACATAGACGTTTAACAACCCATTAAAATACACCAAAATGCAGGAAATCACATCTACTTTCTTCTTTTTTTTTTTTTTTTTTTTTTTTTGCTGGGGGAGGACCCCAAGACATCTCGCCTCCCTGGCCCCGCCCACTATTTGTGTTACAGCATCCATCAGTTTACAGATTAAACTCTGTTACAAGTTGGTATGACTACTGCCGTTATGATGCTGTTCAGTTTTATGTAAAGAGTTTTCTGAAATAATTTGAAGAAGTGGCAACACATTTACATTCATTATGAATAGGTGAAGTTTTAAAGTGTTTTTGATGCTGTTAATTTTCTCAAAACTAATTTTTGGAAGTTGAAATTAAAAGATTTGTTCATTAAGTGTGTCTTGAATGAAAAATACCCCATGTTTAAAAGTTTAAATATTGTATTAACAATATTAAAGACCAGGTCTTAAGTATTTATGTTACACAAAAATTTCCATTGCATTAAAGAGACAAATTGAAGAAAATTATTTAATAAAAATGAGGATTATGAGGGGTCCCTGAACCCAAAAAGTTAGAGAATCCCTGTTTTAAATACTTAAAGGTATTTAATGCAAAGTAGGAAACAAAGCACACAAAAATTAATTATATTCAATATTGCAGTTTGAAAAAGTTTGCTCCAGTAGTTTTCCAGATGTGGGTGTGCACACAATAAAAACAAATACAAGCCACAGAATAAATCTACATTAGGTTGGCCATAGACTTGCAAGTGAACAATATTGTGCCTGTAATTTTGAAAAATACATTTACAAAGTAATTTGAAAAATAGTGTGGAGCTCCTGCTGAAGAATAAAGAAAGAATAACTCAAAAATAATCTACAAAGTTTTCTCACATTTTGTTTTATTTAAGGACAGATGATCCAAATGAGACAAATATTATTTGGCCTTCATGTTTGTTGCAATGAACATTTTAATTTAGATCTAATGGGTGTCTGAACTATCATCAGCCTCAACAACAGAAATCAGAACATGTGTCTGTTTTTTTTTTTTTTTTAAAGCAAACATAAATTCAAATAATTGGACTTCTCCCAATACGTTTCTGGATAAAACTATAACGAGGGGAGTCACAGATTCCAGTGAAACGGAAGACGTCGTTACCTTAACCTACTCTGACAGAGCAGATTGGCCCACACTCCAGTCAGACCAGTGTCTGAAACAAATGGAGGAGCGCTGCAGCCACTAAACAGCAGCACCGAGAAGCAGAATCAGTAGTTTAGTCCTACGCTGCTGGAGCCAAATGGAAAAATAGCTTAGCCTCTTATTAATGTCACAGTGGCTAGGCGGTAATTCCCCCGGGCTCTGTGTACCTCGGCTTGTTAATGAGTCACTGCTTATCAGTCAGCCTTGTTAACAGGCAGAGGCCTCTCATCCAAACCGCCTACTGCTATTGTGCGCTAGCTGTGCTCTGTATTAGCCAAATGTGCCCCCATGTTGGCACACAGGAAGTCAACAGCAAACAACAACAGTGCACACAGGAAGTGGGCTTTGAGTTATGAGACAGAGTCAGTCCAGGGCGGGAGAAGGAACCCATTTTGTTGCAAGATAAAGTGAACCGCTGGCGCACGCTGTCCCCCCTGCCTGCAAATCTTAGCCCGCTAACAACTGGTCCAAACAGCTTCCACCCTTTAATCTTTATTCATTACTGGCCTCAGCTGGAAGCGTCAGGATCCAGTCGATGCTTCCGACGCGCAGAGCTCAGAGTAAATAAACAATTAGGCGTGTGTTTTTTTGTTTTTCGGTCACAAAAGCCAAGTTCCTCGCGGTGGCTGAGATTCGAGGCTGCTGTGGATCTGAGGGCCAGGTGGCTGATGGGAGGTCACGGCGCGCTGCTCCACTTGTTGTCATCTGAGCACTCAGACAGACAGACCCCCGCACACTCCGCCGCAACCCCCGGGTAATTGGGTCAACATTACAGAACCGGGGCGCAGCCGGCCAACTGCATGGCTAATCTGGTGCCCTTCTGAGAGGCACTTTCCTTCCACGGCGCACGGCTGCACGTCCAGCTGTGGACATGGATATGTTGAGCAGCGTGCAATTAGTGTCTCCTTGATTCGTTCACTCGCTCCAAACGGATAGATCCGGAAACGACTCGGCTAACGCCGTCCTTCCCCTGACTTGACGCACGCGAGATATTGGGAGTTCAGGGTTGGTCGGGGGTTTAAACAGTCGTGACTTACTGCTGTGAAATGAGCCTGTAATTTATCAGTGAAGCTTTGTTTGTTTGTCTCTCCATCTTTATTTGACGCGAGGAGACAGAGTCCAGATAGTTTTAATTTACCGAGCACTCTGAGTCCAGCAGTAATGGGCTGCCCTGCTCTTTTATGGCTTATCTGCTCCAACATTGATTTGCTGAGCTCGTCATTTTTCCTCTCTGATACATAACGTTGAATTATTTATGCTAAGTAGAGCCTCTTCTGTTCCAGGCCCTTCTTGCATGGACTTCTCCATTATGACAAGCCATTATCCGACTACTCAACCGCCCTAATCCATCTTCTACTTAGCGGCTTTGCTGCAGTGTCACAACAACACCGAAACGACGGATCGAAGAAAGATGTGAGCGATGGACCTGCGCCACAGCCAACATTTTACACTCAAAGTTCAGCGGCGCTGTTTGAGTATTACTCACATGTCAACTGCAAAAATACAAGATTTACATAAGTGTATAGTCGTGGCATTGTTTTGTTTTGTTAATCAGAGCTGGCTGCATTAAGGGAAAGTCTTCATTCGTCATATTTTCATTCTGTTGGGGACACAGAGAAATTCCACCTCTGACTCACAAACAACGTGTGAGTTTCCCTGCTTCTTATGATTCAGACATTTTTTTTCAGGAATGAGTAATTGCACCACCACAATACAGAAGTCAATGTCAAATATCGTTCAAACTTTCCAAAAAACGATTTGCAAATCTCGTAAACATTTATTTCACAATGAAACAGTGAACTTGTGCAACTAAGAAATATTTTATGGGGGGAAAAAAAGGTAATTTTGGATTTGTATGGCAACAAAAACACTCTGAAAAGTCGGGACAGGGACATGTTTATCAGCGAGAAGCATCTCCTCTTTATTTAACAACAGACTGGAGGAGAACTGAGAAAACCAGTTGATGGTGATTTTAAATGGAGACTGTTGTCTCGTTCTTGCCTGATTTAAAATTCTAGCTGTTCAGGGGTCTTCTTTGCAAAATTCAATTTAATTTTCCATCCATCCATTATCTTTACTTTTCGGGTCACGGGGGGTCACTGGTGTCCATAACCAGCAGTCACTGTGCAACAGGTGGGGGACACCCTGGACAGGTCTCCAGTCCATCACAAACTAGACAAACAATTATCCATTCTCTCTCACACACCTAGAGACAATTTAGAGTCGCCAATCAGTCTAACGTGCATGTTTTTGGTCTGCGGGAGGAATTTATTAATTTATTATAATTTATTATGATTAATTAGCTTCTCAGCTTAGCGATAACGGTCCAAAAACAGGATTTTGGACGGTTAAAATTAATTCTAATTAATTAATTATATTCTGATTTATTTCCTGTTGCTGTGTCCATTCGTCCTCATCTGCTCACACAGACTCATGTTCGTGCCGCTGTTGTCTGGCGCATTGTTTTGTACTATTAGTGCTTAGTGTATTTCTTAGTTCATGTCTTGGATCTTATTACTGTTTTTCTTTACAATTTGTATTTTTGGTGGCTGTGACTAACGACCGCCTGTGCACATAGTTTCATTCCACCTCATGTACCACATGCGATGTGAATGACAATAAAGAACATTGAAACCCGGAGGAAACCCACGAATGCACTGAGAGAACATGCAAACTCCACCCAGAACGGCTCCCCCAGTCAGGATTTGATCCGGCGGCCTTCTTGCTGAGAAGCAGCAGCTTTACCACTGCGCCACCTGTTTCTGCGTATGAGCACATGTTCTATAAACCTGTAAATACTTTCTTACATTGATGGTAACTTTCCACATGTGTAAGTTTACCATGCTATAGGCATTAATGCACCCCCATACCATCAGCGAGGCAGGCTTTTAAACTTTGAGCTGTGGGCTGGCAACAGGCTTGGATGGACCTTCTCTTTAGAACACAACTTCCAAACTAGGATGTGTCTTACCACAGACTGTAGAAGACAACGTCATGTCTGGATGGTGTCCAGCATCTGTGTAACTGTGTTTACAGACAATGGTTTGTGGAAGTGTTCCTGAATCCAGAGCAGAATCAGACCTGTTTCTGATGCAGTGGCCCCTGAGGGCCCAAAGAGCATCCAATACTGACTTTCAGCCTTGTTCTTTGAGCTCTGAGATGTCTACAGATTCTTGAAATCTTTTGATCAACCGTAGACGATGGGACATTCAGTCTCTTCAAGGCCTGTGAAGAACATTATTCTGAAACTGTTCCACTATTTTTACACACAGAACTTCATGCAGACTGGTGAACCTCTGCCCTTCTTTACTTCTGAGAGCGTCAGCCTCTTAAAATGCTCTTTTATAACCAGTCGTCTTACTGATCCGTTAACCTAATTAGTTGCAAAATGCTCCTCCAGTATGGAGAACCGAAAGTGACAAAATGAAATAAATAAATACATAATAATGAAATGTATTATTTAAATATTAAATACATCATTACGTTTTTAAATGCACATTTAAATAATTTATTTCATGATTTATTTATTTATTTCATTTTGTCACATTACATCCTCTAACGTATGGTGACAAAATTAAATAAAATTTAAAAAATCATTAAAAAAAAGTAATTTAATTGTGAATTTAATGATTTAATGGTATATTTAATATCTAAATGATACATTTCATTATTATGTATTTCATTTTGTCACATTCGGTCCTCCATACCTCCAGATGTTTCTTATTCATATCACTTATTTTTACAGCTGTTTGTTGCTTTGTCCCAACTTTTTAAAGATGCCATCAAAAAAATGAAAAAATGAAAAAATCCAATAATGATACAGTTCAAACAATCATTCTGTTTATTTTGGTCAATGAAGTGACCAAAATGAATTGAAATTCATTTCATTTGGTAAATAAAATTCACATTTATGAGCTTTGCAAATGATTTTGTTTTGTTTTTATTTACGTTTTTTCACAACATCCCAACCTTTTCACGATTGGTTTTGTAAAGCAGGTGTAATCAATGACTTCGACGCAGGTATCTGAGGTTTAACATAAAGACTCGTTCCAGCAGAACCTGCAGCTTTGTCCTAAAAGAGCACGATGAGTTGCTAAGTCTATTCCTCATTCTCTGTTCAGTTCCACTCCTTGACGTGTTTTCTCATCTCTTAAACGCTGTCAGGCGTCTCAGGCCTAATTACTCTCTTTGACTGACATGATAATGTAAAACAGTGCTTAGGTGAAACCAAAGCAAGAATTGTTCATGCATGGTCAGGCCTCCCTGTGGGCACACCTTAATCAAATGTGACACGCTTCTGAATGAGAGCCAGAACCATTTTTGGACCCAAATAATGAACCGCTACCTGGGATTCAATGATGAGCTACACGGCCTGGGTCAGCATCCTGACAGGAATTTCATGTTTCATCATCGGCGACTCGGTCTGGGAGTAGTTATGCTTCTACTGTTTAACAGTTTTCTGTATGTTCAATTTCACAAATGTTTGCCTCATCCCAGTTTCAACTAGGCCTGTCACGATAAACAATAAATCAATTAATCGCTTGAAAAACGAAATTATCAACCTCATTTTCATTTATCGGTTTTATCGTTTCTTCGTGTCTCTCTCTTTCTACTGAAGACACTGGATGACAAAAGGTTCAACTCCGGTGTCTTCACTGACCACTCCCTTTTGCTTTTCTGTTAAAAATCTGTTTAAACAATCCAAATATTGCGTTTTTGGATGGTTAAATCAGCTAAAGCTGAGAGCTACAAGCTAAGCTAACAGGCCGACATCGGAGAAAAACCTCCGTCTTGTCGAAGCTCCAGAATTCATGGTTGAAACACATGCCTTTGTGTAAAAAGTTGTTTTTCTCTGAGAACTTGTTGACTCGTTTTTAATTAAAAGCTTTGTGTGACAAATGCTGTGCTAAAGTGCTCAAACCACACAGAGCGTCCGCCATTTTGAGAACCGAAAAAAAAAAGGGAAGAGCGACCGCCCATGTCACGTCAAGAGGCCACCCTCTCAGTTTTCTTAAAGAGACACGCTGCTCGCTCCCTCACTATCCATCCTTAGGTTCAAATGGCAGTGGTCAAAAAAGGTACTAAACACAAAAATTAACCAACATTTCATCTTAAATTTTACAATAATTACTAATTATTGTCGAATTTCAAACAATATTATCATTTATCGCAATAATTTCTGAGACAATTAATCGCCCCGCAAAATGTATCGTACAGACCCTAGCTTCAATGTTGCTTCCCTCACTGACCAACAGCAAAACACAATAACATTTTTCCATCCCCATATTTCATCCTTAAATGCACTTAAACTCAATGCCTCATTAAAAGGAAAGTTTTTAAAAAATGGCTTATACAGATAAACAACATCAAAGAATGGTAAATGGTAGTGTGTGGGCTTGCATCTGTGGACTTACACATTTATTCAAGCGTATGATTGCACAAATACAGTGGATAAGCACAAGTGAACACAATAGGCCTCCGAGATCGTATACATTCCTAATGCAAATCAGAATATGTCCGTTAGAAGGCTGCTCGCCTGCTAAATTGGCTCACACTTCCGTGCCAAAGACTGTCCGCAATTAAACCCCAACCGTATTGAGAAAATGGCAACGCAGATTCTACCTGTGTCAATCAATTCTCTATGGCTGGGGAGCCAATCATGATGCACCACTCTGTCTCCGGTACACTCTGCTCTCTAAAGGTTGTATTACCGGCAGCCAGTCACTTGAGAATTATGTAATTGGGAAGCAAACTGGACAGTGTATTCCTGCTCACTTGGTACTCACACCAGGGATGATATCATTGCAAAGTGCTCCTCTCATCAAATCCTCTCCTACCATTATGCTTCCAGTTTTAGTCACGACACGTGTTCTTTCTTCTGCACTGCTTTGTGCAGAGCTAAGCTTGGATGCAATCTGAGAAGATGATCACCTGTTCTCAGCAGGTATATGGAATAGACTAGAAGTTTATTTTAATGTGGACGATACAGTTTAACATACACACTGAATACAACAGATGTGCTGTACAAAGAGCTTTCTTCATGCTTGTTGGGCTTTTACATGAAGAGCAAACTCAGCACAGTAATAATTAAGTAACCAACAAGACTGTTACACCATGTAACAAAATACTTGGTCAGCACTAACGTTTAAATCATAAACATATTAAAATTGCATTAAACAAGCAGTATGTTGATGTCCCCCATCACTGAGGGATTTGAACGGCGAATCTTTGTAGCTCAAGATGAGTATTTCAAGCTTTTCTGTTTATATTTATCTATTTGTTTATCTATTTAGGAGTTGTTTGTTTTTTTGTTTGTTTTAATTTTTTTTTTTTTTTTTTTTTTTTTTTTTTTTTTTTCTTCTCATCCTGAGCATTTATTTGTACTGTTGACCTTGTGTTAATCTTAATTTTATAAATAAACACGATTTTAACTTTGAACGTTTTTTTTTTTTTTTTTTTTGCTTGCCTGAGGCAGGAGTGACGGATTCTGGTGAGTGCAGAGCGCAATTTCATTTTAATTTCAATTCAGTTTATTCACGTGGCACCAAATTACAGCAGAAGTCATCTCAGGGCACTGAACAGAAACGTGCACATACATAAAAAGTCAGTTAAATAGTTATTTATCTAAGGTTCAACAAACAATTTCAATCAATTTTATCCACGACCAGGTGCAACGGCGGAGCCATGGGGTGGCCACTGGTGGCCTAGGCCACCACAGATTAATTTTCAGCCACCCCAAGGCCCACCCCAGTCATTTGAGGAAAAATATACCTTTAAGCAATATAAAAACAAGAAAGCATAGCTTCCTCAAATGACTGTGGTGGGCAGTTTACATTTATCTGTTGTGAGGGGGCGGGGCTTTGATGATGTCACAACTTGACCATAAAGGATCGTTGGGCATCCAACAGGGATG
>JARVLU010001586.1:29770735-29787671 GCA_031762415.1 Simpsonichthys santanae
TAGAGATCGGTCGATAGTTGTTCAGTGAGGTGGGGTCACCTCCCTTCAGCAAAGGAAGAACAAAGGCTGTTTTCCAATCATCTGGAATGGAGTTTTGTCTTATGGACAGATTAAAGATGTGGGTCACAGGGACTGTGATGGTATGAGCAGTCAGCCTTAAGAAATAAGGTGGAAGTTCATCTGGACCTGCAGATTTTTTAGGATCAAGACCGAACAGTTTATTAACCTCGCTGACTGAGAACGGAGAAAAAGAGGTGTGATTAACTGAAGACTGACTCGTAGGAGGGATTTGATTTGTAGAAGTTTAGTTATTAGGTGATGTGGCTGATTTTCCATTAGTAACTGTGTCAAATAAAGAACTGATGCTTGCTGTCAGCTCTTCTTTGTTGTTGGCCCTGGTGCCCCTCATTTTCCTCTTGAGAATGCCCCATAGATTCTCAATGGGGTTTAGGTCCGGCCAGTTGGCTGGCCAGTCAAGCACTGTGACATGAGCATCAAACCAGGTTTTGGTGCTTCTGGCAGCATGAGCAGGGGCCAGGTCCTGCTGGAAGATGAAATCTGCATCTCCATACAGATCCTCAGCAGAAATCATGAAGTCCTCTAAAACATTCTGGTACACTGTTTTGGTGAGCTTGGATTTGAGAAAAGAGTTTACCAACACCAAACCGGACATTGTACCCAACAACATGATTAACTGTGGATATTTCACACTGGACCTCAAGCAGTATGGGCTCTGTTCTTCATCGTTCTTCCTCCAAACCCTTGGACCTTGATTTCCGAATGAAAGGCACACTTTACTTTCATCAGAAAAGAGGAACTCGACACTTGTAGCTCATCTCCCGAATGCGTCTGAATGTGGTGGTTTTTGAAGCTGTGACTCCTGCCTCATTCCACTCTTTCTGGATCTCTGCCAGATTCTAGAATCTTCTCCGTTTGATAAGCCACTGAAGCCCATGGTCATCTCTTTTGCTGGTGCATCTTCTCCTGCCACATTTCGCCCTTCCACTAGACTTTCTGTTGATGTGCTTGGACACAGCACTCTGTGAACAACCAGCCTCCTTAGCTATGAACTTTTGTGGCTTAACCATCCTATGGATAATAATGATGGTCTTCTGGCCAATTATGTCTGCAGTCTTCTCCATATTGAACCGAACTGAGACAATTGAACAAAACTGAAGCAATTTAATGACACCAAGGGAAACCTGTGCATGTGCTTTGAGTTTAGTAGATGATTAGTGTGTCACAGTTTAAAACATTCATGCCCTGCAACATTTGGGCTGATTTCTCCACAGTATTCAAATTTTCTGAATTCTTGTTTTTGTGGGTTTCATGTGCTAAAAGCCCAAATTATGTAAAAATAAACAAATAAATACTTGAAATTGTTTAAATTGTGGGCCCTGAACAGAATGTCATGATTTCAGCTCCCTGCCTGTCTGCTCTTTGCCACCTGCAAGCGCTCTTGGCCACGCCCACTTCTCCGCTCTGCACGGAGAGCAGCCAATCAGCTGCAGCAGGAAGCCTATCCTGCAGCATGGGCTGCACAAAGGTGCAGCAGGTGCTAAATACTTCAAAATAATTTATTTTAAATAAAAATTCCATGCCGATCGTGCAGCTCATCCATCAATAAACCAATAGTGTGTCATGTCCAGTATTATTTTGAAAAACCACTATAGAGCGCGTCCGCAATATACAAACCGTGAAGAAGCGAGGGACTACTGTATAACCATAACGGCAAAAAATGGGACACATGTAAAATGTATATAAAAAGAGAATGTAATGATACTTTATTCACATTGAAAAAAGTTAAAACAAATGTTTAAACTAATAAAAAATGTTTTTAATTTGATGGCAGCAACATATCTAACAAAAGAAAAAGCAGGTACAGGTCCGTTCTCCCCTCTGAAGAGTACCCTGTCGGTTTTACCAAGAGTCTGTAAACATCCAGGAACTGAGACCAGCTGCTGGAGGTGTTGAGGAAACGTCGTCCCACTTTTGTCTGATGGAGGATTTAGCTGTTCAACAGTCCTGGGTCTTCTTTGCCATATTTTTCATTTTATGATGCACTAAATGTTTTCTTTTAGAGAGAGGTCTTCAGCATCCGGACTCTTCTACAACAAACTCTGGCATTTCTGGATGCTGTTCACCTATAGCTTCTTATTTACACATAGCTTTAACATAAGACCTTTTTTTACTGTAGAGCTGCCTGAGGACCTGAAGATCACAAACATCCATTATTACAGTTGCTCTTGATCGTTGCCTCTCTTACAGACCTGCTGCCAGTCAAACCAATTTTTAATTCCAGCTAGTTTTTATTTGTATCATGTATATGTGACGTATTTATAGATGTGTTGCTGCCATTAAATTCAAACCATTTTTTAATGATATATTTAATTTCAACACAATATGTTTAAAATGGAGAGTGTAAGGAGTTATGAGATTTGTGTTTTTGTTTACATTTAAAACTTTTTAGACTTTGGGGTGTATTCAGATGAGCAGCTCTTACCAGGTGACGGATTCCGTTGAATGTGTGGAAAGATAAAGGGAAGGAAATGCCCAACTTGGCCAATCCGATGAGGTAAGGACCAATGGACAAAGAGTGTATCAAGTCCAAGTAGTAGGGGTAGCTTTCAGGTAACACCAGAGCTGCCATGGCGAAGGCTGAAACGGCTACACACAAACACAAGTCCTAAAGATCAATGCTGGGCAACACGAGTGAAATATATATTTTATTTTTCCTGTCTCATGACTGTAGGAGTCATCTGATTATTTGCTGAGTATTTCAAAATATACGGACGGAGTTCCTCAATTAGATACTGTATTTACTTTCATCAACTTCAAGAGACTACCGCTGGTTATGTTCTGAATAAAAGCAGCTCTGTAATATTATCTAACGAGCTTAAGTCAGGTCATCTGGATGGATTCTTCTCCATCCAGATGACCTGACTTAACCTTGCTACATTTTCTACCTGGATTAGTGAGCATGCATCAGAACACTCTGTAACATTAGTTTATTACAATATGCTGAAAACAACTCTTCATCGGCAGCTTCTTCTTCTACATTCATGCAATAATTAAAAAAAAACATTGTGTTAGTTGTTCATTTATATTTTGCTAAATATATAACGTGTTAAAATAAACACAAATGATAAAGTTTAGGAAAACATCTACTTCTGGGAAAAGACATGACTTAAACTCATTTAAAACAAGAATTTTGTGAAAAAGGCTCATAAGTAATCTGTGCGTCAAAATGATTGTCGTTTTAGATCAAGTTGTCTTTTATTGATCACATCAACATATATGCAGCACTTTACTCTGCCTTTTCAGCATGTTCCATCGGTGCCACCAGCACTTATGTGTTTTGTCCCAAAGACGCAAGTTCAACACTTTACACCAGGCGTACGACTAAAAGGTTGTTCAACCGCCTTTTCACATGCAAAGGTTTAATTGTTCTCAATGACATTTGCTTCTTTTATTCCAGTAAATGCTCTTAGAAGAAATCAATAGTGTAAGAGCTTAATGCCCTGAAGAGATTTTCAGGGTCGCTCTAAAGCACAAAGCGACATCAAAGCAGCGGCTCACATTGATGCCAGATTTAAAGCAGAAAAAAGTCAAACAGATTGAAACCAATACCTTTGTTGTGGATTTTTTTTTTTTTTTTTTGTATAATAAAGAAAAATTAAGCTCAAAATTTTAAAAGCATGTGTGTTACCTCCAGCGAGGCCTATTCCAGTTCCTCTGTGAGTGATAGACATCAACATGGGGACGGACCATCTAAAACACAAAGAGGACGCCACATATTTACAATATTGGTAGGTGTGTGCAAGCAAAACAGAGATCAATCTTAAAACCATACAATAAGCTTTCAACAATGTTTAAATGAATTTTCAAAACAATTTTATCTCCGGTAAAGCTGTGATTATTTGTCACTGTAAATTTCCAGTTTTCGCATTCATGTTATAATAAAAAACTGAATATAATTATTAAAGCACAACTGCAATTGTGGCGGGTTTTCCTCACTAGTTCTGCTACATTGTTAACAATTACTCTAAGACACTAAAATAATAATAATTAATTTAAGCAACAACAAAAAAATCAGACAGAGTAAAGACATTCAGAGGTGGTAAAGCAACCAATTGTTAAAACATGCTTTTCTGCACATTCTATAAGCCAAAAGAATAACAACAATACATCACGGAAAATCTTTAGGGTAAAAGCTAAATACCTAAGAAAACTTTTAAAATTTACAGCACAATAAGGTGTTAATTTACAAAATAATTTTGTATTTTACTTTATTTTTTTTCTTTTTCTGATGGCACTAAAGGTCGACAAATTAGGAAATAAATTATTTTCAGACTGGTCGATGTTTTACAGTACATATAGTGTCTCTAAAATTGTACAAACAGACCTGCCAACACTCTTTCTTTGTTTATAATCTATTTTAAAGTTTACACAGGAGCTGACCATCTCACAGTACTTACTTGTATATTGTGATATGAGGAGACATGGGTCTGTTTAATCTGGTATTCTTTGTCCAAAATTTATCCATCTCCTCTTTAGCTGTGGTTCCCATTGGAACAGCACTGAAAAAAGGAGAGATAAGGATGAAATAAGAAATGAAAAATAATGATGAAACGTGCTTTTGTTTGTATCACAAGCTTTATTTCAATGTAAAGTCTTACACAAACATAAAACTCACTGTCTGAAGAGGACATTGTACTGAGATTTGGAAGTGCAGACACCCTGGCGGACCAGCGTCCTAAAATGGGAGAATTAAAAACATTCTTAAATTATACTGTATTTAAAAATTTTCACTCAAACACTAATTAGGAAAATCTTATACACACCATGTGGGTTTGTAATGACTTTGAAATAAAAACAGAGCAACATAATCATTATAATCCTTTAACCTCAAACAAATCCAACTCCGCCAGATCTTCTGTCCTACGTCTTGCTCATTTTATCACATATGTCCAAATAAACAGGTTTTAATTAAGTGTCTACAGCTTTACCTGCTATTAACCCATTATGTTGAATGTTGTGTGTGTACGGAAGCAGATCATCATCATCATCTGAAACTTAGCCTGTTCATACAACTGTGGCACACTTACACTATATGCTTATTGTGCTCATTTTTGACAGTAGATCTTTAGAAACTGAATTAAAAATGTTTTTAGACAACCATCAGAGTATTAAAATTATTTTTTTGGACAACATTTATTAAAGTCAAAATTTTGAAACCATACAACAACAAAAAGAATGAAATACATTAGTGTATACTGCAGTTTCTAATAAGCTAGAACAGCCATTTCGGATAAATTAGGTGAACAAAGATGATATCGTTTGATTTTCGTCTAGCAGAGGCACAAATTAGTGAGCGATCTGTAAATCTTTAGTCTAAGCTGTTTTGTGACATAAACGCTAAGCATCAGGGTTAAAAAGAGCAGATCTGGTTAGCGTGAAGATCCGTATCAAAGCTAAAACTTACAATAAAATCGTTTCAGTCCGTCATTTATGAGATTTAGAGTCAAAGTCCATTCCTCTAACAATTTTCCGCACTAAAGTCAAGCAATATTAGCCATTTTGCTAACGTTAGCTGGAGCTCTTACGTTCACAAATATTGATAATAAACGGAAATTATAACATTTAAAGTCGTGATTTGTTTTAATTTCTTTAAAAATCATGCTGCAAATGTGTCAATGTCCCTCGTTACCTTCTTAAAAACACAGAAAGGGTTGTCTATGAGAAGAAATGTATGTAGCGTAGATAGACTGACCTTAGAAGCAGCGCCATGTTTGACTTGCAGTGAGTGAGCGGAAGTGACGTAGAGAATGTTGTTGTTCCGAGCCACGTGATTTAAAGCCGGAGTAGTAAACCAAGATTTTAAACAAGTAACGCCTTTCATAAAATATTAACGTAAAAATGTTTTTATCGTAGGATAAATAATTTTCTCACTAATGTTAACGCTGACTTCCACAATAAAATAAAAACAATAAGATCCTCTTTTTTCTTTTTTTTTTTTTTTCACCTAAAATAAACATCATTGATATTTCATCAGAGAAAGTAATTAATTTCCGGAAAATTGGGCCACTGGCCGTGTAAAAAAAAAAATGTATTAGTTTGTCAGATTTGATTTAGTTTGTACAGCAAAACAACAACATTTACTAAGAAATTCTGCTGGTTTTGACCTATTACAGTACAAGGTCTTAATAAATAATTTCTGATTGTTTACCTTTCTTGTCATTATGCAACTCCTAAATAATTATTTAATAATTAAATTCAATTAAAATATTTTATCTAAAGAACAGATTTGTGTTTTGTTTTGATAACTGGTATGACAATAATTTTTATTACTACCATGACGTCTGGGGCTGAGCAACATTTTCAGCTTTAATTGGCTGCCAATCGAACCACTGATTTCTGCTTTTAAAAATTGTGCCTTTATTTATTTATTTATTTATTTTGTGTGTGGTTTTGAGATCATTTACAGCAACACAAGAATACAAATGTTTCTATGTCAAAGTAAATATATTAAAGCTGTTATCTCAAGAAGGCAATCTCTAAATTTTCTAGATAAAATAAATAACACATTATTTTCTAATAACATCATAAGAACACATTTCTGAGCATATTCTCTCTCAGCATCCGTAAGAAAATTTCATCTGGCCGGGTAGTAAACAAACCACACTTTCTTTACAACCAAACTTGTTCAGCTGCAGTATATGACATTCTGTCCTTGTACAGTTGCATACTTTATCAATCCACTTGTGTGTCTTGAGAACTAAAGGGCTGGACGTCATTTAACTGCCTGAATCTTGATGAAACCAGAACTGAAGTAAAAGTTTTAGGAGGCCTTTCTTGGTCCTCCCTTGTAGCTCTTCGGTCCAGTTCTTCGGATATAAGGATTGAACTGGATGCTGAACTTGAGCTGGACAGCCACATCAGGACAGTTGTTACAATGAGATTTTATCGTTTGAAGAAGCAAACCAAAATAGCACTTCGAGACAGTGATCCATGCATCTGTCCCCACTCGGCTGGATTACTGTAACACTTTTTTTTTTGTTGCTAGGGTTAGTGGCTCCTCTATTAGCCAGCTGCAGAGGGTTAAAAAAAATGCTACTGTGCGACTTTTAACTGGCACGTATAAACGTGAGCACATCTCCTCCGTTTTATCCTTTAAATTTTATCCTCCTCCACTGGCTGCCTGCACATTTTAGGATCCGTTTTAAAATACTTTCATCTGCTTTAAAATCTTTAAATGGCCTTGCTTTATTCTACTTTTCCAAGTGGCTACACCTCTATAAACCCACCCGCTCACTCAGATCAGCTGATCAGCTTCTCCTGAGCGTCCCTAAAGCTCAAGCTCAGAAGAGATCACCCGCTGAAGAAGTATTTGAATGCACAGGAAGAAAAGACGTGAACGCTCATAAAAAATGTAGAAAACTTCCCACTGTAGTAAGTTAATGATACCTAGACGCTGCCGTCAATTGCATTTCTGACTATCAGCACTTATAGTAATGTGTAAACAGGGAAGATGAATGCCTGGCTGTAAATAAAGATTTGGATGATTGATTGAGAATTTTAACAGTGAGTCCAAGCAGCAAAGAAAGACAGACCACACCAGCTATGAAAGAATCCACTTTATTTTGTAAGTTCCACGTAATGAACATCATTTGGCATCATTTTATGGCCGAACAGGCCACGATACATCACTTTGGTAAGAGCTTATACAAGGCACAAAGGTGTACATGAAAACCATCCTGCTGGAAATGTTCCTGATAAAACAGGAAGGAGTAAAACTCGAAGCACAATCAAAAGCCTATTTTCAGCAGTATTTTATGATAATCAGATTTGTGAACTGATCCATGCAATATTACAACTGACAGACGCGTGCGCAGTTTTACCCTCACGAGCTCAAAAATAACACATATAAATGCATACACACACACAAAATTCAGACTGACATTTCCTGAATGTTAATAATATGTCTCCTGCTCCACCCAACCTGGAAGAAATGAAGAGAGAGGAAGAAAAACAAAAGGGAGAAAGTGTCAGAGAGCAAAATGACAGGCGAGCAGGTTCCATAATAACCCTTTGTATCGCTCTATTTGTATTCAACTCGCCGCCTTTCTCTCCGTACATTTCCAAATGAATCCCCTTATAACTCAGGCTCTCAGCGAGCCGTGACTCACAGATTAACAGAAATGATTAACTGTCAGCATAGATTGCATTTGTCTCCCTGTGTCTTGGCCCTCATCAGCTGAAACACCATGGCAGAGAGCACATTTGGAGCCATTGTAGGGTGTCCATATCATGTACATGATCTTTGGAGCATATCTCAAGAGTTTACATCAGCCGGCTTTAATTTCCTCTCTAATCATTTGCCATTGGCTCTGTTGTTAATCAGGTATGCTCTATTTCCTCCTCTAACTTTGACATATTGTACGTTTGTTTGTTGGCAACCATCACACGTTACTCGCTTTATGCATTACAGTGACAGATCGTAAAGTCAAGCCAAAGAAGAATCGGTAAACATTTAAAAACGTGCAAAATCCTGATGAGAAACCAAGGGCCTAGTGTGCATGTGTGCATGTATAAAAACAGTTTTAATTGGGGGTTCTTCTTTTTCATTTTTCCCCACAGGAAGTGTTTTTTTTTTTTTTTTTAAACAAGTTGAATGTTGAACCCTCAAGTTTGAGTCACGTGTCATTTTAATGTGTTGTGTTCATGGTGGACGTAACAGCGCTCAATTTCATACTGATTGGGATGTACAAAGAAAATGTTCTTGGATTCATGCATTTGCACTATTTCATACATCTGAATTATTTTGTGCTTACACCATTTTTTTTTTTTTTTAGAGTACATCCCGTTATAGTAGGACATCCACAAAAGTATGTAAATGAAGCCCTTGATGTTTTCACCTCCCAGAAGCAGCTAAAAAGTTGTATAAAATTGGTGAAACTCTGGCATCCACGCAGCATTTGGCTCAAGTTTCAGATCCAATTAAACCTCAGTGGTTCTGCCATTGGTTGCTATTCACCATCGGAGATTTTCCAGTTTACGAGCTGTGATCTTATGCTCGATTTATTAAATAGAATTCCAAAAGCAAACCGCCTGACAGTGATACATTTACATTCTGTTTAGACAGAAACCAGACCTGGAAGTCAAACTGCGATTATCCAAGTGTTGCAGAGCAGCAGCTTTGAAAGCTGGAGACACGTTCAGCACCAAACGGCTTCCCTTCTGCAGAAAGCCTCATGATTTTCAGCTGCACCGCGACACTAAGGCCCAAAGTTTCTTCTGCAGTGAAAGCCTATTTTAATGAAAATTACTACAAGATCCTGTTTCACAGTGCATGCTTAATAAACAATGATGCTATTCAGATCTGTCAGATAATCAAAGTTACTTTCTCTTCTTTGTGCACATCATGAAAGATTTCTATGAGACAGCTGCAACCAGTGCTAAAAGCCCCCGCCTTCAAATTAGTTCTTATATCATAACGCCAAAATAAAAGCTGACAGTAATCACCCATGATTGTAACTCATCTCACAGCCATTTTTGACACAGTTATGTTATAGAGATCTATTATTCATGTAGGAGCAAACCTTGAAACAAAGGAACAGGAACAAAATACAGATTGTAAGTCTTTGTGTGACTGGCAGGTTTGTTTCTATATTAGTGCTGGGAAAAAAATGGAGGATAAATCACAAAACGCCTCCTTTAAGTGTATTTTTCTGTGCAATGTCAACACATTTAGGGCCTTTTTTGTCTTTTTGTGCAGGTTTGACAGATGTGTTAAGCAATAACCTTAAATTACAATATCTTATTGGCTGTTTGTCATTTGATAAAGTTTGATTTGTTGAGTCAGAATTAAGAGTTCAGGCTGTTGCTTTTCTAAATTTAGATGCAGACTTAGCCGTCGCTTCAAATCATCACACCATCCTGCAGTTCCCTTTACATTTAGTTTAACAAGTAGGATTAAGGTTAATCAAAGAATAATGCGCCCGTTTTTAAATGTAAATAAGATTTTATTGTTTGTTTGGTTGCTCCCGGCTGCAGGGGTCACCACAGCAGACACACATGAAAGATTTGGTAATTGTTTTACACTGGATGCACTTCCTGAGGCAAACTGGGCTCAAACCTGCAGCCTGAGGATAACAAGACCACAACACCGACCACTGAGCGAGCACAGCCTCAGCGAAATAACTAACGTTTTTTAATGTCAGGCTAGTTCAAATATTGAAATGCATTGTGTCGTACCAAGATTATTAATAGATGCATCTGTTTGTCAAAGCGCTGCTTAATTAAAAACTCACATTTGTATTTTCTGTCTGACGTCACTTCACGCAGTTGTTTTGAAATTCTAGTTATTTGGACGAACTCTGACACAAGTTTTCACATGTGCACATAACCGCCTGTCAAAGGGATACCTCACCTGGCTCAGTCCTGACATTTGTTGGTGTCCTTGGGGAAAATGGTGTACACCATCACCCCACCCGACTGGCTCCAATGTGCTCCACATGCATGATTTTAATGTAAAGATCTGCAGAAGGTGAAACTAGCTGACAGAAGGGGCTGGAAGAGACCTTTGTTTGTCTTGTATGTTGTAGAAGCTAGTCAAGGTTAAAAAGGTGCTACATACTGGTACCTGTGGACTGTTTAAAGGGATAGTTCAGATCTTTTGAGGTGGGGTTTTGTAGAAAGGTTATAAACAATCAATATCTTACCTGTTGTTGCAAGCTCTTTGACCAACAGCAATTTGGAGTTTAATTTCTGTACAGACTTACAAGCTAATGGTTAGTCCACGCAAGGCTAGCAGCTTTTAGCTTCTTTTGCTTTCTTGATTTTAGCTTGTATTTAGCTACAGTATTTTCCACCATACACGTTGCACCGCCCTTTAAGTCGCATCAGTCCAAATATGTCAAATAAAGTAGAAAAATCCATAAATGTCACTTCGCCGTATACGTCGCATCTGTTATGCGTCACCACTGTTTCACAAGAATCTTCCAAGATTACCACTAAAAAATAATTGTTTGTTTGCTGGAAATTATAATAAAGGTGTGTCTCAGTCTAACTTTTGCTTAATAAAATGCACTTTGATGGTCGAATCAGCTGCATTTCGCCGGGGCGACGCAGCAAAATGAAGCTGATTTGGTTGCTAGAGGCAGACAACGGTGGCAGGCTATTGCAAGCCATTTGTGTCATTTATAGCCACTTTTACCTCTTTGTACATTATACAACCGCATGCCTTACTACTTGTCATCTAGTGGCTGAAAATGATAGTGTTCAATATTTTCAGTCAGAATGAATATATCTCAGCCAAAATTTGGTTTAGGAATATGGGAAAAAAATCTATAAATATGTCACTTCGGCCTATAAGTCATAGGGCAGGGCATGCAAATTATGAAAAAAATAAAAATAAAAAATAAAAATAAATAAAAAATAAAAATAAAAACTTATACTGTGAAAAATACAGTAGTTTTGGCTTTTATATAAAATGTTGTATCTTTTAGTTTTAGCTAGTGTTTTGTTTTTCTTAAATTTAACAACTCTGTTTTAGCTTCTTCTGCAAATTTCAGCAATTTTTCTAGTTTAAATAAAAATTCTGTGATCTTTAGGATGCAGAAGCGAAAGCAGCACTTGCAGAGCAGCCTGGATCATTTTCTGCTGGAACGTCCGTGGAATGGAAAACTGAGTGTGTTCACACAAAGTGGAAAGAAATGTTTAAGGCTGTTGTTGTTTTGAGATGGCAGCAATCTGGGCTTGCGTGCACAAACTAGCTGTTAGCTTGCCATGCTACAAAGAACAAATATTAATTTCTTCAAATTCAGGTAATTTAAAAAGCTATGTATAAGATTATTTATGTTCAAAACTTTTCCAAAGAACCCCACTTCAAAACATCCGAACTGTGCTTTTACAATTTATCAGATTAGAATGGCGGCAAAATGTACAGAGGATGACATCTTGACATCTAATAGCACTTGTGTTGGATTCTTGGAAAACGATGTCAATCAGTTTTTTATTATTATTATTGACAGTTTTAAATCATTAAAACCAAGTTTTAAACATTCTGATCCTTATTTCTCTTCTTAACTGCTTACCTCCGGGGTTCCTCCGCAGAATTAACTTACGAACCTCATCATACACAAATATGAGAAGACTGTAGGGCAAAGCACAGAACCACCAAAGGATCCTGAGGGTGAGAGAAAAAAAAAAAGAGTGAGACGGGCGGGGTATTGCAAAGAGCGAAGAGTGAGGCTCAGAGTGCAAATTGTTAAATTCATTGCAGTCAATTCTGAATATTAAGGATAACAATGTGGTGTTTAAGAGGATCATAGACTTCATTTGAAGTTCAGAGTGACAGGCTAATGGTAGACTATTAGGGCTTAAAGGGGTTATTTTTCGGTTCAGTGAACATGCGCATACACGGTGCATACTTCATGGGGTACATGCGCAAGGCCACATCCATTCCCGGGCAGTAAGAGAGGAAGGCAGCCAGGGCTGTCTCAACAAAAAGGCCGAAGATCAGGATCCTGTTCCTGTTGAGCAGAAACGATGAAGAAAAGAACGGATTCATCAGGATGACATCATCAGAAGTGAGCTTCAGCTCTTACGTTTGATCAAAACGGTCGCCTTTTTGTTTGTCCAAGCGCCGCAGATGATTCTCACTTACTTCATGCCTTGCTGGTAGAGAGAGTTCCTTCTGGTCTTGCAGATGATAAGATCTGCCCACTGGACAATCACAATGCTGGAGAAGAAGGCTGTGTGGCACGTGAATTCAATGATCTTCCTCTGTTCGTACGTCTGCACGAGTGAAACGTATACGTTTTTCTGTTTTGCAGGAGTTTCATAATTTTCACGAAGAGGTGCGGACGAACGGGTTGCCGCTCCTTACCCACTGCTGCCCATAGCTGTCCTCCAGCTCGTTGAAGTTGCGGTCGTCCCAGTTGATGCGGACGCCCACAAGGTCTGCTGGGCGGAAGCCATTTTCAGCCAAGATAACGAAGTAGGTGAAAAAACCCGCCAGAGCCTGGATCATACCTAGAGTAAAACACAGGGTTGGGGTTGAGCGACCAATAGAACAACGATGACAAGATGCTGCTTTTTGTTTTTAAGTGCTGTAAAACATGGAGTATTTTATCAATATGTTCTTTTGTGCACTACAGTGACTTTAACTGTAGAGAAAATATAGACAAATGTCATGTCATGTTAGTTTAGGAAATTCATTCACAGCTCATTAGTTACTCCAAACATAATTCTTCATCATTTGGATGTCTGACATGTCTGACACATGTCTGTTAAAAACCACAATCCCCACTGAGCTGTAAAAATAACTGGAAAAGATGCTTCTGTTCAGGCGGCACGGTGGAGCAGTTGGTGGAGCTCTTGCCTCTCAGCGAGAAGGCTGCCGTATCAAATCCCGGCCGGGGACCTTTCTGGGTGGAGTGCATGTTCTCTCGTGCATGAGTGGCTCCGGGTACTCCTCCCACAGACCAAAAACATGCATGTTAGGCTGATTGAGATAGCAATGAAGTGAAGATTGTATTTTTATAAGTTAGGGGTAAGATTAATATTTGTGTTTGTGCTGGCTTTACCTTTTATTCATTCATTTGATCAAGCCAAGCTCAAAATGTTGCAATTTCAAAATAAAAGCTCACAATTTAGACAGTGACATTTTCAGTGGGCGTTTCCTTTTTATTCATCTGACATTAAGCTCATATCGCGCTGCTTGGCTTTTACACTGAGCTACATTCAACTTGTCACTGTGAGACAATATTCACATCCAGCACTGCTGACTGGTGTCCAACACGTAGAACAAGGAACCAGTGGTGGTGGCCGTGTTACTTTTCAAAGCATCACGCTGGAGAACTGTCCCCATCCTGAACAGCATTCTTTTTACTTCACTTTTCTAAATTATGTTTATTTCCCACAACCATGCAAGAAGGGCAGTCAAGCCTATACAGTATATTTGTGTTTGTTAGTTTTTTAGAAACAATATCTTATTGTTACATTGTATTTTAATGAAACTCTCAAGTTATCGAACATCTACAACTGATTAATCCGTTTCAAGATGGTCGCCATAGCTAACTGACCTGAGCAAACACAAAACGTGGGATAACCTGGTCAGTTTTATGGATAATGAGCTAAAATCTGGTGCAGTACAGGATGAGACTCCTTCCCAACACAAACTCTGACTGCTAATAGTTTATACAAGGTTTTAGTTTAAAACTTTGGCATGCAAAGCAGAGGGTCAAAGGCGTTATTTCAAGAAACGTCGGTTTCATTTAAAGTTAGACCATTATTAGGATGAAATGTTAGGTTTATATTTTGAAAAGTGTACATTATTATAATGATGCATTTTATTTCCTGTAGGTTATGGTTCGCATCAAGTCACACATATTCTTTTACAACTTAGCCTAACTATATTTTTATAGCACGATTTAAATGCTAGTGCCCAACAACACATGTAGATATGGCAAAAATATAATTTATGATATAAAACTGGAAAAGGGTGGATTGTTCTCTTCAGGTTGAGGATGAGGTTCTGCCTCAAGTGGAAGAGTTCAAGTATCTCAGGGTTTTCATGAGTGAGGGAAGAATGGAGCGTGAGATTGATGAATGGATTGGTGCAGGGCCTGCAGTATTGCGGACTCTGTGCTGGTCTGCTGTGGTGAAGATGAAGCTGAGATGTAAGGCAACGCGCTCTGTTTACCAGTCAGTCCATGTGAGTTTCCTCTGCAGGGTAGCTGGAATCTCCCTTGGAGACAGGGTAAGAAGTTCAGTTATGAGGAGAGACTTGGAGTAGAACCGCTGCTCCTCCACATTGAGAGGAGCCAGTTGAGGTGGTTCGGGCATCTGGTAAGGATGCTTCCTGGGGGGCCTCCATTGGGAGGTGCTTCGGACATGTCTGACTGGGAGGAGATCCTGGGGAAGACCCAGGACACGGTGGAGAGACTCTCGGTTGCCCTGGGAACACCTTGGAGTCTTGGAGAGAAGAGCTGGAGGAGATGGCTGTAGAAAGAGATGTCTGGTCCTCCCTGCTCAAGCTGTTGCCCCCGAGACCTGACTCCAGAACAAACTGAAGATAATGTATGTATGTATGTATGAATGGATGGATGGATGGATGGATGATACATAAATATAAAAACATATAAAACAAGATAATGAAAATATAACTGGCATTCAAAATAAAACATCTTGAGTTAACTTTCGATTGCACTGAGGCTGTTGGTGGAGGTTGGCTCCAGAGGGACCACCACCCAGAAAGGTCCTGGGCTGGGATTTGAGCATGCAACCTTCTCGCTGAGGGGCGGCATCTCTACTGCACCACCGTGCCACCCCTGAGAGCAAAGTGTTCTTAGTAATCTGAAAGGGACAAAGAGTTGCAGCAGCCAAAGGACGCCCTGCCGTCCTGCATCTTCCTGCATGTTTTGAAGATTCAGAACAAACATCCTCATTTACATTTGGTAACCGAGCTAGAACTTTAGCATTGGGGTTTCATGTAATAAAACATTTAGAACATTTACAAGAAAGGTTCAGGAGAGATGAAAGCAAAATCCCACATCCCCCCCAAAAAAAACAAAGCCGATGTCTGAAGACTCCGGCTTTGAAAAGCTGCTTTGTCACTGTCAAATCCACGACGAGGCATTAATCATAGCAGACAATCATGTAAATCATTTCCCATCTGTTGTACAGCAGGGCAGGGCAGGGTTGTTGCAGAGCAAGAAAGTGGACCAAAACATGACAAACAGATCTGCAGAAAATGACCCAAATCCACAGAATGTGCATTTAATGAGGCTGTAATGGCTGTGCACGGCTCTGCGCTCGTGCTTCTCTGCCTGCTAAGCTCCAGACAGATGAGGACTGCAACATGAGGTGATGGGTTTGTGCAATTTTATGTTGGCAAATTTGCTTTGTCAAAGTGAGCATCTTCACATCGTCACGTGCGTCAAACTGTTTGCTGTTCAGTTTCTTGGTAAATTAAAACCCTGAAGCGGGTTAGTGTTGTGTTCAAGGACAAGAGACGTTTCTTTTGTTCACTGCTGTTAAGTGTCACCTAGAGTTGCCTCTTGAGTTTAATGTTCACCTCAAACCTCAGGTCCTCCTGCCGTAACGTCACATAGGTGGTGTGTAAATGTGATTTATTGCATCTTGCAAAAAATAAACATAAAAATCCATCCTGTTTATGGAAATTAATGCTCAGAATCGATGCTTGTTGCCGTCGGTTCATGAGCGTGTGGCGTTTTAAAAGAGGCGCTGTCACTTTTCGCCCTGTTTAACAGCGTACGAAATTGGGCCAGCCTTTGATCTCTCCCTATTCCCGAACCATATAAAACCAGAGATAAGCGGCGCGTGTTCAAAGTGAGGCTCCGACCACTAAAACATGACCAAGATGAAGTGGCGTTAATAGTTGCTCTCAATTTGCTGTAAATGTCACGACAATTAGAAGAAAAACGAAGGGACGTCTCCTCGGTCTCGATCCTGGTCTCCAAACTAAACGGTTATAGGTGCCATGAAAATGGTCAGGGTTTACGACGGATGTCAAAATTTAAAGTTTTGATGTCAGGGATGTTTATTATCACTATAGTTCAGTGCACTGGATCATGGGTGAAGATCTGAGGTGAAGAGGACAGAAAAGAGCAAACCTATTTGTCCATATGCCATGCTGATGAGGCGCTCGTTCACCAGCTTGTCTGTTTGAGGGTTCCTTGGTTGTCGTTTCATGATGTCACTCTCCGCCATCTCATATGCCAAGGAGATAGCCGGGACCTAGAACGATAGGAGGAACAGAACAGGGTGAGCTCTCCTTACACCTGTATGAGAACTGTCATCATCATCAGCTTTATTTATAAAGCGCTTTCACACAGCCACAGCTGAAACAAAGTGCTGAACATTACATACAGGATAAAAGAAAGCATAAAAACAGAGCTACAAAACT
>JARVLU010001586.1:29792009-29804682 GCA_031762415.1 Simpsonichthys santanae
AGAGGCTCTCAGACAGTTTCACAGACAAGACAAAGCAAAAGCAAAGTGGAGACCGAGAGGAGACGTCTGCCCTTGAGAAGAGCAAGTGTTGAACTCGCTCCGTGTCTGGTTGAAATTTCAAGTGTTACACTAAATTAATTTACAGAGAAAAGTTAACGGGAGTGGGAAAAGTTTGTAGGAGTGTGGGACATGTTTATAAACCCTTAATGTATATACAAATAATAAAATAAATATAATGCCACTACTTCTATGACTACTACTACGTGGATTTTCACTTATAGTGAGGGTCTCTGAAACGTTAACCCTCACAATAGGTGAGGGATTACTGTGTGTGTATACAGTATATAGATACAGTAGTCCCTTGCTACTTCATGGTTTGTTTATCGCGGACTCGCTCTATCACAGTTTTTCAAAATAAGATTGGACATGACACATGATTGATGGATGAGCCACATGATTGACATGACATTTTTATTTAAAATGAATTATTTTAAATGATTTAGCATCTGCTGCTCCTTTGTGCAGTCCACACTGCAGGATATACTTCCTGCTGCAGCTGATCAGCTGTTTGTGCAGAGAGGAGAAGTGGGCGTGGCCAAGAGCACTTTCAGGTGGCAAAGAGCAGACAAGGCAGGCACATAGAGACAAATGAGACAGACAACCATTCACTCTCTCACTCACACCTAGAGACAATTTAGAGTTACCAATCAATCTAACATGCATGTCTGTGGTATGTGGGAGGAAAATGGAGTACCCAGAGAAAACCCATGCGTGCACGAAGAGAACATACAAACTCCACCCGGAAAGGCCCCCAGACCGGGATTTGAACCAGCAACCTTCTCATTGAGAGGCAGCAGCTCTTGCATTAATTTTTCACCAAGATCTTGCATTGATGACTCAGCACTAGGCATGATGGGTGCATCACTTCACCTGCCTCTCTTCTTACCCTGATGCGTCCATCACTCTGGAACAGGATCAATCCAGACTCATCAGACCACATGACCTTCTTCCATTGCTCCAAAGCCCAATCTTTATGCTCCCTAGCAAATTGAAGCCTTTTTTTTTCCAGTTAGCTTCACTGATTAGTGGTTTTCTTAAGGCGACACAGCTGTTCAGTCCCAATCCCTTGAGTTCCTTCACATTGTGTGTGTGGAAATGCTCTTACTTTCACTATTAAACATAGCCCTGAGTGCTACTGTTGTTTTTCTTCCATTTGATTTCACCAAACGTTTATGTGATAGCTGATCACGATCATTCAGGATTTTTTTCCGGACACATTTCTTCCTCAAAGACGATGAGTCCCCACTATCCTTCAAGTTTTTAATAATGTTTTGGACAGTTCTTAACACAATTTTAGTAGTTTCTGCAAACTCCTTAGATGTTTTCTCTGCTTGATGCCAATGATTTGACCCTTCTCAAACAGACTGACATCTTTTCCACAACCATATGATGTGTCTTTCAACACAGTTGTTAAAGAAATGAGAAGCAACTCATTGAACCAGTTGGGGTTAAATAACATGTTGCAGCTGAAAGACAATTGTTCATGCAGTATTAAACAATAGGAGGCTCGTACATAATTGCTTTGTTAAATCCAGGTGGAGACTTTTTTTTTGTCCAGGCAGTGTAAATCCAATACTGTACAACTATTTAAAATGGAATAACAGACTGTTAGATTGAAAAATGGTCTTTATCTTTACACTTTTCATATCACACATATACATTGTCTTAAATAAAAGCTGTAAATGTTATTCATTGAACTGGTAACATTATCTACACAATGCAATTCCTATTTCACTGGACCAAACTATTGTGGTTTAAAACAGGAAAGATAAAGGGGAAAACTGAAGCTGCATGTGATCAGATGTCAATGGGAGAACACAACCTGACAGGAGCAGTGATGAATCATCGAGAAAACATTAGCCCAGGTTTCTGCTCTAAAAGTTTTCTCAAACATTTATTTAGTATAAAATGTAGCAGACAGAAACCTGTCTAACATCATAGTGCAGCAACTTAAAAAAACTTATTAGATTTCACTACAACCCCACCAAATCAACAAAAAGTAGCATTTTCCTTGTTTTAACCAGCCCCTGGTCGTATCATTACGAGGAAACACTTCAGTTTTGATGAGCTTCAGAAAAATGTGTGTGTGTGTGTGTGTGTTTCAGAGCAAAACTACAGTGAGTCTCGTTACCATTTCCTACATTCATCTGATGGAGAGGGATGTGCTCAGATGCTGGTGGAGTATTCATCATCCCGAGGTTACTGCAGTGAGGTAGACATGTTTGTGGCACAGGCAGTCCTACAGTAAGTTTTACACACACACGCACGCACGCACACACACACACACATTGTGAAATGCAGAGACAAGCTGAGCATGTTGGAATTTGTCAGATGTGAAAATGTTTATTTTGGAAATGAGCGTAGAAAAAGACGTGTTCAGTAGATTGAAGCCTTTTGAAGTTTTTAGCAGAGGTGGGTGGTAATACATCCATCCATTATCTTTACCTACTGCTTCCATTTTGGGTCACGGGGGTCGCCGGTGCCCATGTCCAGCAATCACTGTGCGAGGGGTGGGGTACACCCTGGACAAGTCGCAGGTCCATCACAGGAACACATAGAGACAAACAACCATTCACTCTCTCACTCACCTAGAGACAATGTAGAGTTACCAGTCAGCCTAACATGCATGTTTTTGGTCTGTGGGAGGAAACCAGAGTACCCGGAGAAAACCCACACATGCACGGAGAGAACAAGTAAACTCCACCCAGAAGGGCACCCGGACCAGGATTTGAACCGGTGACCTGCTCTCTGAGAGGCAGCAGCTCTACCAGTTGTGCCACCGTGCTGCACTAAATAAATACAAATAAAGTTAAATAAAGAAAGATGAAGCTGAATCAAGTGCAGCTCGAGTTCTGAAGGGAGCGTTTCTGAGCCTGGTGGTTTTGCTCTGAATGCTCCTCAGCAGCTGCTTGAGGGAAGAGGCTGGAACAGACTGTGTGCAGGATGAGTGGAGTCCTTCATGATGCAGAGCACCCTCCCCCTGCGTCCAATCATCCAACCACCTATTCATCCAAACATGCACCCATCCAACCCCAACAATCCAACCAACCATTCATATGTCCAACCTTCCATTCAACCAACTGACCATCCAACCATCTATCCAGTCAACCAACCATTTGTTCATCCACTCAACCAATCATCCAACATTCATCCAACCAACCATCCATCCATCCATACAGCCATGCATCCATCCATCTAGCCAGCCAACCATCCAATCATCCAACCAACTATTCATCCAAACATGCACCCATCCAACCCCAACAATCCAATCAACCATTCATATGTCCAACCTTCCATTCAACCAACTGACCATCCAACCACCCATCCATCCAACCATCTATCCAGTCAACCAACCATTTGTTCATCCACTCAACCAATCATCCAACATCCATCCAACCAACTATCCATCCATCCATACAGCCATGCATCCATCCAGCCAGCCAACCATCCAATCATCCAAACAACTATCCATTCATCCAACCATGCATCCATATATCCAAGCATCTACTAGCCATGCATCATCCAACCATGTATCCATCCATCCAATCATCCAACCATCATTCATCCATACATACAGCCATGCATACATCCAACCAACCATCAGTCCATCCATCAATCCAATCATCTAACCATCCATCCATCCAACAATACATTCATCCATCCATCCATCCAACCGATTTTCCAACCATTCATCCATCCCAGCATTTATCCAACCACCCAGCCTGCCATGCATGCATCCATCCAACCAACTAACTGGCCATCCAACCATGCATCCATCCAGCCTTTCATCTGTCCAGCCATCCATCCAACATGCATCCATCTTTCCATCCATTCAACTATCCATCCAACCATTCATTCATCTTGCCATGCATCCATCCAACCAACCAACCAACCAACCATGCATCAATCCACTATCCAACCATGAATGCATTATCCAACCAATCATCCAATCAACCATCCACACATGCATCTATCCCTCCCTTTGTCCAACCATTCATCCATCTACCCTTCCAACCATCCATCCAACCAACCATCCAAACAGCCATCCATCCAACCATCCAACAACCATTCATACATCCAACCAACCTTCCATCCAACTATCTGACATCCATCCAAATCAACCAACCATTTGTTCATCCAAACAATCATCCATCTGACCATGCATCTATCCATACAACCAACCATTCATCATCCAACCATCCAATAATCCATCCAACCGTTCAATCAACCATCCATCCATTGTGCATCCATCCAACCATCCATTCATCTATCCATCCAATTAACTATCCTACCATTCATCCATCCAACCATTCATCCGTCTATCCATCCTGTTCCATCTGTCCTATCCCTTCCCATCCATTCATCCAGGGATAAATTAGGCACCAGCACGCCAGTGAACACCTGCTGGCTCTTATATTTTACTATAAATCTCCTTAACTGTGTATTTGTTGTAGCAGGAAAACCACAATAATTTGAGTCCATGAGCTGCAGACTCTTTGCGACACATGTTTGTTGACTTTTAGCTTATCTTAGACAGTTGCAAGAATCTCCACATTCTTGTAATTTCCAGCTGCAAGGCTGCGTGACAATCAGCCTGTCCACCTTTTTGCTGCAGACTGAAAAATATGAAGAACAAGATGAACTTTTGAACATTTTGATATTCATGTTCTCCAGAAAACATTATAAACTTTAATTATTATTTACTTCAGTAACCAGAGATATTTATTTCAGTAATTGACTGCATAATAAACATAATGCTAATAATCATAATAACACTATATGTACATTAAACTTAGTTGCATGATTCAAACACTAAATTTTAGGAGAGAATAATCAAAGTTCTTTACATCCATGTTCTGTGTGTGTGTGTGTGTGTGTGTGTATGCGTGCGTGCGTGCGTGCGTGCGTTGCAGGCTCGCTTCGTGGGCATCATGTGTCTGGGCATCGTGCACATAGTTTGCACCATACTTCTCATCCGAAGCCCCAACATGATGGCATTTCGTGTTGGCGGGGCCCTGGAGAGCCTCCAGGAGCAGTACTTCCTCCTTAACCTGTGTTTCTCCATGGTGACCTTTGACCTGCAGGCTCAGGTACACCTACACCTCTCTGCACGCAAACATGATAAGGAGCCAGTTTCAAACGTCACGAGGCAGTAAAAGCTGTCAGTGAGATGTGGGTGATTTATCCAGTTGTTCGTCACTGACTTCATACCAGCCTCGGGACGTCCACATCCAACATGTGGACGTGCTGCATTTCTGTGAAGTTAGAGATGGTAACCAGAAATTTAGTTTTTCCTGTTCTGTCAGATGTCATTTTGCACAGAGCACATGTCTAAGTTCATGTCAGGCTTTCAGACACGTACGTGACCCCCCGTTTCTTCTCCTCCTTACTGGAACAAAATGGCCAAGGCACTGAACAATTCAGTTCAATTCAGTTGATTTGTATAGTGCCAAGTCACAACAGTTCCCTGTACTCAGCTTCTTGTCCATCTCTGATACACCTGACCAAATGAATAGTTTTCATTTGATACTATTTCTATCTTAACATGTGATTCTTCACCTGCCATTGTGCATCTGTTCCTCTCAAACCCAGCCAATCGAAGCAGATGGCCACTTGTCCTGAGCCTGGTTCTGCTAAAGGTTTCTTCCTCATGAGGGAGTTTTTCCTTTCCACTGTCGCCTTCATGCTTGCTCAAGATGAGAGTCTGTGATGGAGTTAAATCCAAGCAGTGTGCTCCTCAGATAATTAATGTTAATTTTTTTTATATACTGTATATGAATGTGTCTGTTCAGTGCCCTGAGAGGACTTCTGTTGGGACTTGGCGCTGTATAAATAAACTGAATTGAATTGTCTTGAGTCGTTTGGTGTCGGTAGGTTAGAGCACAGAAGGTTGTCTGATTTGCCAAAGAGAGGTTTGGGCTCAGCTGTGTAGGCCTTTGGCAGCAGGTTGGCTTAGTGGTTCGCACTGTTGCTTCACAACAAAAAGGTCCAGGGTTCAATCCCCAAGTTGGATCTGAGGCAGCGTGTTCTCATGTTTGCGTGGGTTTTTCCTGGGTACTCCAGTTTCCTCCCACAGTCCATAAACATGGATGTCCACGTGCAAACGTGGACGTTTGCTTTCAGGCCCTGGCCTGTTTTGCAAAAGAGATCTGTGATCTCACTGGGATTTTCCTGATTAAATAAAGATTAATAATAATAATTAATGTAAAAGTGGTCAAGTGTTCTTGCCTCTGGTTGGGACGTGCACGGTCTGGTGCTACTGAACAGTTGCTTCCTTAGGTTATAGTAATTAAATCCCCAAGGATGATGCAGGCACTGTCGGAATAAGTCTTTTCATGTCTGTTGAACACGGACTGCAGGTCGTTTAGTGAGGCCGCCTCTCGCGTGGGGGTTGGGGAGGTGGGGGGGGGGGTTACACCACACAAACAAGAATGCACTGCAGCTCTCTGAGCAAATTAAATGGTCTGCACTTCAGAGTCAAACAGTCACATCCTTTAAAGCAAAGGTGTAAAATAACTTCACAGTCGATTTTTACGTTAACAGTCTATATTTTCTTCAAGGCCTTATATCCATTTAATTATTGTTTATTATTTTCAAAACACCTCCCAGCTGATAAAAAAAATGAAGTAAGCGTTTACAGATTTAATGTTAAAAAAAAACCTTGTGGGAAACTGTTACTGGACTATGTGGCAAATAATTTATCTGCTCGACATAATCCCACATTTTATTCCGTCACAAATACGTTCTTAGTTCTGCATAAATAAATAAAATATGGTCGTTTTAAGAATGAGTATTTCAGTTTGCTTGGTAACTCTGAAATAAACATTATGGGGTTTTGAAAGTTTTATAATTTAAGTCAAGTCAGGCGGGCGCTTATTTTTTATTTGTTTTTGTGAGTCTCGCTCTGAAGTTTATGTCTAATTAAACTAGAAATTAATCATGAAATCAGCTGAAAGTGCTGAGACATGATCTTACCTTTCATTCTTTTCTTTCTTCCTTGTTTTCTTTTTTCCCCCTCTACCATTTTATTATTGTTATTATTATTATTTTATGCGGTCATATTGCCGTTGCCTGACACTCACCCTCCTCCACTCCAGTTACAATGGAGGCAAAATTGTCATCCAGCAGGATCATGTCAGCTGCCTGCTTGGACACATCAGAACCAGCAATCCCCATGGCAATGCCAATGTCAGCTTTCTTCAGCGCCGGAGAGTCGTTCACTCCATCCCCTGTCACAGCCACGATTGCCCCCTGTGCCCGCGAGGACCGGCAAGCAAACAAAAAAAGCAGCAAGAAAAGAAAAATAAGTACTGTACTGTGATTTTTTTTTTTCCCCCACCATCACTTCCTGCTCTCTGCTCCCCCACTTTCTGTCTTAATAATGTCTTTTCAAAGCAGCTCTGGGGAGTTTAAATAATAAAACAAAATGAACAGAGTAGCAATCATTCAGTCAGCGTGAGTGAGTCAGGGTGAATTGTGGCATGACCTCACCACATCGCACGAGCAATGCTTGAATCTAATTTGATCTTTCCGTGCATAAACGCTGAATATCCTTTTAATGTGATGTATGCAAGTTCAACATATAGTTAATATACTTGTGTTTAGACGTATGCTCGCATTCAAGCCCTTCAGACAGGGAGTAACATAAGTGCTCAGACGTGCACAACACCGAGTATTCATCCATTGAACCACCTGCACCGACAAAAAGCGAAGGACCACTCAAAGAAACACACACACAAACCTGCATTCAGCAGTAAATGGCAGGGACACACAGGCACTTTCACACGCGCACACACCTTTATTCAGCCGTGCTTCCACACGCAAACATAAAGTGACACATTCAAGCATCCACCTGGACTTTATCGCCAACGCGCACGCTTGAATTCAACCACATGAACCTGCACACAGAAGTCCAGCTGATAGCCCTCAAAAAAGGGCCAGCCACACACATCCACGCACGCACTCTTTCACACACGCGCTTCTGACCACTGACCTGTCTCTGGCAGCCCTCCACGATGATGAGCTTCTGCTGAGGAGAGGTGCGAGCAAAAACAATCTCAGTGTGATTCCTTAGCAGGTCGTCCAGGAACTCGGAGCTCATGTCCTTTAAGTCCGAGCCGTGCACCACGCAAGCCTTGGCATCCCTGTGAACAACACACAAACACACACACAAGTGCACAAACCAGTCTGGTGTCAATGATAGCAAGGACGAAGTATGCAAAACATTTTCTGGCTACCCTTTAAGTTAGTCCCCACATGCACATGGACAGTCGTTAAAGACTCGTGCTATAAAGAGATTTCATTAAAAAGTGGTAAAAATGCTAAATGTATTTGACCAGAAAAGCTGCAAACTAACGGCTCTGCAACAGTTGCTCACCTTGGAGAACAAGCTAGAAGAACAATTTGCTGCAGAGTTATAGTTTTTTCTGCAAATGCATATTTTGTTCTTTTTGTGCAGTTGACAGTTCATCAAAATGGGGGCCACGGTAGCTGGGTGATCAGTGCTGCAGGCTTGCTAACCTGAGGCTGCAAGTTCAAGCCCAGGTTGTGTCAGGAAGGGCATCCAGCTTAAAGCAACTCCCAAAACTTTCACTAGTTTGCCTACTCTGGTTCCACTGGAAGTTGGTCTATGACAGGGATCTGTAACCTGCAACTCTGGGGCTACATGTTGCTCTTCAACGCTTGCTCTTGTCAAGGGCGGACACCTTTCCCCTCCTCTCCCTCTCCACTTTGCTTTGCTCTGTCCTGTCTGTGAAACTGCTCAGAGCCTCTCTTCTACAAATCTTCCGAATCTTAATTCTGCGATGGATTTGGTCAGTTGGTCACTCAGTGCGATTGATAACTTTTCCTCGAACAGAAGACGGGCTTTAGGCGAGCCGATTTGCCCCATTGGCAAGCACGCAGCTGGATATCTCATCGACTTGGAAAACTTGATGATGTGTCTATCTCTGATGTCATTCATGGATTTTAAGGACAGTAATTATTGGATTTATGAAAACTGGTTTCATGCTTTTTGGATTTGGCTGGTTCAAGGTTTATCTACAATCTAGGAAGTCGTTGGCAGCAAATTTGGACCTGATCGTGCTGCTTGTCTTATGATGGCTTGGTTCGTGTCCCAAGCACCCAGACTCAAATGCTTTTGGCAGGATTGATCAGATCTCGGGGATACTCTCAGGCACGGTCCATTGGTGTGGCCACTTAATTTTGGACATTTCGGAACTGAGTGACCCGACACAGTCTCAAGGTAAAAGTCATTAAAGTTCTGCCTGTCCCCAAAACAATCATGTTTATATGAATAAACACAATATGAATTATCTCCCTGTGGAATGTCGGCGTCATTGTGCTTGTTGTGCAAGATTTTTTTTCATTATTATGCTGTTGACCTTCAGCCAAAGATTAAGAGCATGTTAGAATTTTTTTTTTTTTTTTTTTTTGGTCTCCAAAGCCTATATTGTCACTTTCACCACTTGTTATCTGTCCAAACAGGTCTCACTTTTAAATGTCTCCAAGGCTCACTGTGATTTATCTGTTTAAAAAAAGGTTGAATGAATGAATTTAGTCCCTTGTCAGCAGCTCTTTGAAGCTTTGACCAAAACTTTATGGAATTTAATTGTATTAATTTTTTATACCCACATCAGAAAAGGCTAGTAATGGCATTTTTTTTATTTATTTATTTATTTATTTTTTTGCTCAATAACTACTAGTAAGATAAGATTTTTTTGTTTTGATCCCCCCAAATTACTGAAGTATTAGGTAAGTATCTTTTGGCTGCTCCTTTCATCAGGGGTCAAGGTCAAGGATTCTTTATTTGTCGTTCGTGCCACATGTGGTGGAACAAAATTGTGCACACAGTGTCCCAGTCACAACCTGCATGAAAGATTTGGCAATTTGTTTTATGCCAGATGCCCTTCCTGACACAACCTGGGCTCAAACCCTCAACCTCAGGATTACAAGACTGCAACGCTGGCCACTGAGCTACTGCAGCTCCACTCAATACTTATTTATTATTCCTCACATTTATTTATTTATTTATTAACCTTTATTTAACCAGGCAAGTCCCATTGAGATCACAGATCTCTTTTGCAAGGGAGGCCTGGACCTGAAGGCAGTCTAACATGCATGTTTTTAGTCTGTGGAAGGAAACCGGAGTACCCAAAGAAAACCCACACAAACACGATAAGAACATGTAAACTCTACACAGAAAGAACCCAGGTCCAACCAGGGATTGAACCCACGACCTTCTTGCTGTAAGACAACAGTGCTAACCACTGAGCCATCGTGCTGCCACATAGGCCTGCAGAGTTCAGTGTTTTAATTTTTTTATTAATATTGGTATAAATTATAAGGATTTTCCTTCTTTTAATGTTTTTTTGTCTTAAAATGTAAAAATATCAATAAGTGTTAAAATTTGTGATGTAAATTTAGTTTTATAATGTCACCCCCGCTGCTAGAAAAGCACCCCATCCAACTAACTCAGTGGCCCATGGGCCATCAGTTGGTAATCACATGCAGTTGTAGCAGGTTTTGTGGCTCCAGACATGTTTTACTTAGTGAGCAAAGGGGCAGAAATGGCTCTTTTGATCAAAAAGGCTGCAGACCTCTGGTCTATGATATCATAGTTTTTAAGTTTGCACGTGAAACTGCAAAGGTTGCAATTCAAGTTTTATTCATTTGGAAACCCAGTTTAAAAATAAATCCCATTAAAGAACTCATAAAATGCCTTTTCTGGGAGGATGCAATGTAGAAACAATTAAAAAAAACGTTGACTAATTCACTAAAACTACTCGTGTGTGGATGGAATCTGTATAATAAAACTGTTGAAAAGATGCTGTTACTGATCATTTTAACCTTAATTTTAATAAAGAGACAAGGTTGCATGTAATAATTATTTCCTGGCAGAGGAAAAGTCTCTCTCAGTCGGAGTCCTTCAGTCTTTTGCTGTCATTTTCCCACTGGGCCCACATCACAGACGTGTCTGTAAAGCCTGAGATTGCCAGATGACCTCTATTTTTTTTTTTCTTTTATTCTTTGAAGGTTTGATATTTTGGTCACTTCAAAGCCAGTTTCCCTACATTTCCTGCCAAATATCTTGTTAGCACCTGGCTTGAGCTTCATTTTAAGGAGGGTATCTGTCTTGAATCAATACATTTCCCAGCTTCTTTCTTTGAACACGTAACCTTGCTTGCTCACACATCCCGGAGACGCATCGCCGCACACATCCTGAGCCACTCACACAATCTCACAGTGAGATACCCTTGGATGCTTGGGCACACAGCCATAACCTGCTCTGACACACACACATACACACACACCTGGGGTTAACTTGGCTCAGAGGGATGTTCAGTCTCTCGGCGATATCCTCAACCGTCTCGTTGCCCTCAGAGATGATGCCCACACCTTTCGCGATGGCCTTGGCTGTGATTGGGTGATCGCCGGTCACCATAATTACCTGCCCGCAGACAGAAAGGCCCATAAATCAACAGCGCTCATCGCATTAGACCCCACTGGATCATCATATGGGTGTCATGTGTCACAGCATGCTTGAGCTACAGTACAGTATGGGTCTTTGGGGTCTATACGTTATCCAAATGTGTTGTGTTGTTACACAGGAAAAGAATGGCGCTGTTAAGGGGTTGAAGGTTGATGTCCAACAAACACTTTGCAGATAACAGTCTGGTAGATTGTTGTTCCTGTAAAAACAATCCATCAAAGTTAGGAATTGTGACCAAGAAACAGCAAAGACCTTTTGATGACTGTGGTCTGCAGGGGGCTCTCGTAAACATTTTTACTCAAAGTTCAGGGTTCAGAAAACTTGGGTGTATGAAGTTTGTAAAAACTTCAGCCTTTTTGATGTTTTTGTTGCTTTAAAATGTCCTAAAATGATCACAGATTTTCACCATTGCCTTAATGCTCGTTCAAGATTGGGGATTGGGTGGAAGTTGATTGAACACAATCTGCTGGTTTTCTTACATACACAGCTTTTTATTAAGTGGCATTTTAAAAACATATCAAATTAACATTATTGTTTAGTTATTTTTTTTTGTTGTTTTTTTTTTTTACCTGGGTTGAATTAAAGTATTGATTGGACTCTGGATCTGTTTTGGTTTTAATGTAAGTCATAATTTGGACTTGATAATTTTGTGTCTAGTGCTCTGAAGTGACGTTTTGTTGCGAGCATCAAGTCCTTACCTGTAAGTATAGTGTAACTATTCACTTCATGCTACAGCCCAGCCCTCGTAGGCACCTGGTACATATCAGGTAGTTAGTTACTAGGTATGTGACTGACTTTATTAAAGGTTGCTATCGTAGTTTTTTTGGTAACTATTTTCTTTTTTAAGTTTACTTAAAACAAGTTTTGAGAATGAGCCCTTGTGTCTCAATGGTGTTACATATTTAAAAAGATTAAAAATAAATAAATGAATTAAATAAAGTATTTTGTAATTAATTTTGTTGTTAAACAAATGGTCGGTAAGTACAAAGTACTTCAAGATTTAAAGATGGATTTGATGTTGCCCTTTAGAATGAATCAAGTGAAAATGGATGGATGGATGGATGGATGGATGGATGGATAGATAGATAGATAGATAGATAGATAGATAGATAGATAGATAGA
>JARVLU010001586.1:29841232-29858259 GCA_031762415.1 Simpsonichthys santanae
CAAAGTGGTTCAAGGCAACAAAGTTCATGCTCAATCATCCAGGTACCAAATCCAATAATTCTCAGTCGGGTCATCTGACTGATGAAGCCCTCTGGATGGAGGTACATGCTTCTATAAAAAAGAAACTGTCCAGATGACCTGACTGAGGATTATTGGACTAGTGATAACAGCATTGTAAGAGGGGGACAGATGGACACAGAGGCTCCGCCCCTTTTAATGATCTTCACAAAGATGACCTCCTTCCCTTCCTTCACTCTTCCCTCTTTGATTTACAGCGTTATCGTTGGGAGACATTCAAGTTGCTGTTTTGTTGTTGTTGTTGTTTAGTTTATTTTTGGCATCTGTTTTCAGCTAAGCAGGAGGTTAAAGTTTTGTGGATTCAGCTCTCACTGATGCAAACACGACAGCCGGTCACTTTGGATAAAAGCACGTACCACTAAATGTCTTGGACTGCTGAAAAACAAAAGTTCTGCTTTTATTTGACAGCAACAGAATATTTTTGCTCTTTTCCACTAGAAAGACTTTTTTGTTGTTGTTGTTGTTTTCCTCTGTCGCCGTGGCTGTGCAAGAATATTCTGAACCAGAAAATAGACGTGGATCCACAGAAAACCTCCTGTCAGCGTTAATAACGTTCTGTGTTCACGTTGCAGCAACTCGTTTTGTCCCACGTGGTATTTAAAGATTTGATTTTCTCATCTTCTTGCTTTAAAAAAAAAAAAAAAAAATTAAATAAGTAAAAAGTTGCTCTCCTTCAGCAGCTGTGCAGAAATATAGGGGCAACATCTGTCCCGCCAGATGTTACCGTAAAATCTACAAGCGTTCCAAACATTTGGGTAATAAATAGACCGTGACCAAACATTCAAACAAAAATGGTGAAACTGGAATCAACAGGTCTGGAAGCGCTGCTGGGATTCTGTCTTAATGTGTTTTAAGGTGCTTTTACTCGCCGGGTGTTTAGTTGTGAAAACGGCTTCTTGTTCTGGGCAAAATATGTTTTTTTTTTATTTTTTATTTGAAATAAAAAGAAGCAAATGCTCGACAGAAAGTAAGAATGTGCAATACGGAGAAATGTGTTTTAAATATGCAAATGTTATATGGCAACGAGAAAAAAAGGACCAAAAAATAATCTGAGTCATCGTCTGCTCGATGGAAACAGCAGCCTTCCAGTAATAAATAAATAAATAAATAAATAAATAAATAAAAAAAGCCTGTGGCTGCTCAGCCAGAAAATATTATTGTCATGTTAGAGTGAGAAAAGAAAAAACAGTAGAGACTAATTACATAATTACATAGAACAAGCATTATCTTAAATTTACTATTTAAAATAAGCAGTATTTAAGAAACATCTGTATATATGGATGGAACAATCTATTAATCAATATCGATAAAGGTTAATTTATACATCATTAAATACAATATGTTTAATTAATGTGAAGGAAATCAAATAAAAAAATAAATGGACAAATTAAAAAGACTTGACAACAAAACATTAATTTGTTATAGAAAGAAAACTATTTTAGTGTAAGCAATTTCCAAAAAAAAAATTAAAAAAAAAATGTGTGTATATAAATAAATCCATTCATTAGTATATTTATACAAACATATATGAATTTATTTTTTATTATTGATGTATTGGCAGAAATAGAATGTCATGATGATGTCACGACATGTTGTGGCTTTCAGTTGGACGTTTTGCAGGATTTCAGGCTCCAGGACCATTTGATGTTTTAACATATTTTAATTTTAACACATTTAAACTGACACAAAATAAAGCTTCTTCTCATGCGCTCGATCTATGAGCGCACCTTGCAAAAAGTCTCATTTGATACGATTCTGCTGAAATTAATAGAAGTTCATGCCTCAGCAGACGATCTTTCTTCTTCTTCTTTCAGCTGTTCCCTCTTCAGGGGTCTCCACAGTGAGTCATTCTCCTCCATCTCACTCCAACTACCTCCATGTCCTCTCAAACTTCTTCATGTATCTCCTCGTTGTCTTTTTCCTGGCAGATGCATTTCTAACATCCTTGTACTTGAAGTCCTGACCTCTGTGACCTCTGCTCCTTGTAGCCTCACTGTTCCACCTCGTCCCTCTCATTCACACACATGCGCTCTGTCTTACTACGGCTGGCTTTCATTCCTCTTCTTTCAACCACCTCTCCAAGTTCTCTTCCACCTGTTCTCGTTTACGCCTCAGCAGACAAGGATCCCGGTGAAAACATTTTCTTTTCTACCGACATCTGAACTAAAAGCGTTGTAAACATTTTATTTTACAAACCCCATTGCAAGTCACTTTTGTCGATTTGTACACACCAAAAATAAAACTGCAATAAAACGCCTGTACGGTTCCTGTCCCAGTGCGTTGACAGGAAATTGACAAAGCCACTAGTGTTGATTTTCATCTTACATAACCGCATGTGAACTTTACATCGTGCCAAAGACGCCGGCAGGACGAGCTTTGCAGCAGCTCACCAGAGCATCGTCCGAACCGAACGGAGAGATTTAATTGCAGGGAGATAAGGTTTATCGTGTGCGTGCATGTCTGCTGTGCGTTCTGAGGGGGCTTAATGCTGACGGGAGCTGAACGATGAGTGCGTAATGACTCCGAGCCATAAGGTGCAGCTCGGGCGGCGCTCGGCTCCACTCGGCCTGCGGTGCCTCCGAGGATTTGTCCACGCTAATGCCAGGAACGATGCCAGTGCCTGTTCTCTCCACGTCACATTCATCCAAGCGGGAGCTGAAGGGGACAGTTTATGAATGAATGAGACTGAAAGCCAGCTGCTTTTATTAAAAAATTATTTTAAATGTTTGGATTTTTTTTTTTTTTTTAACTGTCTGAATAAGAAGTTCTCCTCATAGTCCCTTCCCTGTTTTAACTGTGTGTTAAAAATAAGCTTTTGTCGTTGGTAAAGTCATGAAAAAGAAACACTAATGCACATTTATGACGCGTGTCGAGGAAAAACGTGAATCATAATTCATGTCTTCAAGTATTTTGTATGAGCTTTTACTATCAGTTTGTATCCAGATGTGTCCCTGCTGCTAAAATTTGGGATTTTAATTTCTCCGCAGCTCCAGAGCATTTTGTATTTTGTGCTTTATAAATGAATAAATGATTTTATTAGGTGGCTTCTGGACTCCTTTATGGCTGTCATCCTGTTCATGCAGTGTACGGTTTGGTTTGTTCTTACAAGCAAAGCCTTTCAGTTCATCTCAGGTTTAGATAATTTTTATAAATGAATTGTATTTTTTGTAGCGTGCAGAGCCGTTTCATGGCCTTAAGATATTTCAGTATAAATGTCCACCTCTGCTCTGTGCAGAACGAACATTACCTGGATTTTCTGAATTTGATGGTGTTGTGAAGCGTAGATGATGAAACTTCCAGGTTATTTTATAATTTGCTGTTCCGATGCTGAAATGCAGTTGAGCAAATATTTTAGAAAGCAGCGTTTGGTTTGTTGTTCTCCTGTCATGAATTAAATATAGGGTTGAAAACAAGTGCGAGTCTCTGCAGCCTGCTTGAAATTCCATCCTGCAAACTTTGTCTTTAGATTCTTTTGGAAAAAACGAGCGCAGCAGTTCAGAAAATCATCGGTTTGGTTCTCCTTCACTTTGAAGAGAATAGAACAAGTTCACCTTATTGTGTCTATCTGTTAATGTGAGCAGCCATCCATTATCCATCCAATCAGCCATCCATAAATTAATCCATCCATCCATGTATTCATCCATCCATCCATTCATCCTCACATCCATACATCCATCTATACATATATACATACATAAATCCATCCATCCATTCATCCTTACATCCATTTATACATAAATACATACTTTGTACATACATGTGTACATATCTATAGATCCATGCATCTATTTATTCATTCATCCATAAATACATCCATCAGTCTATTCATCCATCCATCCATTCATCCCCACATCCATACATCCATCTATACATATGAACATACATAAATCCATCCATCCATCCATAAACCCATTCATTTATCCATCAATCTATTCATCCATCCATACATAAACACATTAATCAGTCCACGCATCCATGCACCTATAAATACATCCATCAATCTATACAGCCATCCAGCCAGATATTCATCCATCCATCCATCCATAAATCCATCCATCTATAATCCATCCATTTATTCATCCATCCATCCATACACACATCCATCTATCCATCCATCCATCTATCCATTCATCCTTATATCCATCCATCAATCCATCTGTCCATCCATTTTGTTTCAACCGCTACTTTTTTCCAGGGTGATGGGGAGCTGGTGTCCATGTCCATCAGTCACTGAGACGGGGGACACCGTGGACACATCACAAGTCCATCAGAGGGACACATAAAAACAAAGAAAACAAACAACCAATCACTCTTTCACTCACCGCTATAGGAAGAAATTAACGTTTCGAGTTAAACTAACGTGCATGTGTTTGGTCTGTGAGAAGAAACTGGAGAACTGGAATTAAAACCCACGTGTCCACAAGGAGAACAAGTAAAGTCCATGCAGAAAGGCTGGGCAGTGATCTGGTGACAGAGCTAACCACTGGGCTACTGTGCTGCCACTCATATACAGTATTTCTGAAATTATATATATCACTGCACATTTGTTATTATTAGCTTTTAGTTATGTTTTTGCTACAATTAGCTTTAATCTCTAGCTTTGATACCTTTAGCTTTTAGCTACTGTTTTGCTAATATAACATTTTAGCTATTGTTTTGGTGGTTTTTGATTTTAGCCACAGTTTTGATAATTGTAGTTATGGTTTTATTGGTTTTAGCCTTTAACAACAGTTTAGAGAATTTCAGCTTTTTAGCTACTAGTTAACTTTTTTAACGTGTGGCCACAGCAGTGCAAGAACTATCTTGCTGATTTTACCCACATATTTACTTTAAATAGCTTTTAGCTAAGGCTTTGATGGTTTTATCTTGCAGTGACAACTTTGACATTAGCTTTAAGCTACTATTTATTATTAATATTAATATTTAGCTCCTCAGCTAGCGTAGTTAAAAGTTAATTCTTTAACAAATTTCAGCAAAGTCTTTCAGCGCTCAGCGTCCACCCTGCATTCTTACATGAATGATTCTTCATCTGCATCTCCCCCCCCCCCCCCCATCCTCTGTGTGCATGTGTTTTTGTATTGCGTGCACTTCACATGCACTTTCTTACATTGTCGTTGACCGGCTCGTCCTCTGTGGCCGCCTGGATGCTGTAGGCCAGGAAGCAGAGAACAGCACCGATCCACAGCAGGATGGAGAAGCCTCCGAACAGCTGACGGCAGAACTTGACCCACTCTGGGATGGTGGGCGGGGGAGTCAGCGCGTTCAGACCGTCCCTGGCCAGTATCTCTGCAGCCGTGGCGTTGTTCAGGCCCTGAGGGACAGCAGTTTTTAGCAATAAACGTCTGCCTGCAATGGGTTACTAGTTTCTGCCGTGGCAATTTTACTGCTACAGTTGCAGAACATCAAATATTCCTGCTTGGCCCATTTAACACCACAACTACAATAAAATGGGTGACTCCTCTCTTATAGGGGGCTTGGCTCAAACTTTATTGAACAGATTTGTCAGATGTCATGGTCTAACTCATAGAAAAAAGCTATTATTTCATTATATTCTAAACTCAGTGATTGGGATAGTTTTGCAGTCTGAACCATTCTGGAGCTTTTTTCATGCTAATTCTAACCAGATCAAATCTGCTTCACTTCACCTGCAGCGCCGACATGTTCACCTTTTGCAGCAAATGTGTTTACAGCAAAAATGTGTTGTGGTGTGTTTGTACCTGCCTGTGTTTAGGACTGAATGGATTTTCTTTTCATTTTGCATCAAAGAATGCAAGTTTGTTTGTGTGTGCAAGGGATTAGAGATGAAGAGGAGTCAAGGTGAGCCAAGCACGCTGCGGTGGGCCTGAGTCGACCAAAGGAAAGCCCGGTCTCGGTTTCGAAGCCAAAGTCCAGGACAGGCGGGCTGAGATTACATCTCTGCATTGGATGTCGAAGCAGGACTTTGTTGTGTGTTTGAGTTGCGTGAAAGAAGTTGCGTGCGACCGCCATTACCCGTGTGAGGTCCACTCCGTAGCGCTTTCCCACATCTTCCACAGATATTTTGTGGTCATCCTGCAAAGACAAACATTTTGCTTCAGTGAAGCTCAAACAGAATCTGCACTCGGCAAATCATAAAAGAGAAAATTAAACATCATCCTGGAAGGAATCAATAATGTTATTTTAGATGATGTATAGCTGCAGCTGTGAAAGCGAATGCACCGCTGCAGTCCATCTGGGTGAAAAATACTTTATTCTCTGTTCCCAACCATGGAGATTCCTATAAATGATTTATTTCTCATGACAGATCAGAGAGGTCAAAGATGTCCACTCCCACTGCATCTCATTGGGCTGAAGGTGTCACCTTTATTTCCTCCAGAAGTCAACGTGTGAGCAATCCAAAAATATACAAATGAAATTGTTTGCTGCTGAATGCAGAGAAAAAAAAAGTAATAATCTGAACATACCCGGTACTATAATCCAAAGTGACATTCACTTATTCACATAGACAGAAGGACTTGTTTATCTGAAAGCACAGCTGGACAATGGGTCAATGAGACATTTTGTTCTTGGCAGTCTATTGGCGTTTTCACAGATGGTTATCATTTCGGGCAAATAACATAATTTTATTCTCTTTTTGTCAGAATGATGTTTCCAAGCCAAGTAAAAAAATACTAAACATTTTTTAAAGTGTTTAAAATGATCAAATTCAGCACAAAAAAGCAATTCATTCATAAAATGACTGAGAGCCCAACAAACCTAATATAACTAATAATAATTAAAATAATGCATTTTATTTGAAGGCACCTTTCAGATCACTGAACAATAAACAGGTATCTCTTGTAAATGAGGCTCAATGAGACTAAACTGGATGTCCGGCCCCTGAGCCTGTGGCCCCCTGAGCAGTTTTGTTGAATAACCCTGCACTAGTCCCACTACTTTCAATCATTTACATTTAATTTCATTAAACACAAAGAAATTATGTTAAAATTAAAGCAAAAACACAGACTGATAATATAATTTAGACATTAATTTGGAACATGGAAGTTGAAGCCAGAGAGGAAACTGGTGTCCCCATAAGGTAACTCCAAGTACAGTACAAGTTTTAAGCCACACCCACTTCATGAAAATAATTGGGATTTATAAAAAAAAAAATACAACTCAGATATGTTTTTTGGATGTGAACTCTTGTTGATTGACATGGTTCTTACTTTGCTGCTGTGTGTAATTTTTCCAACATTGTTAGTTATTTCACACTTAACCCTCCTGATACCTATAGGTCAAAAAGACCTCAGTGTCAAAACTGAGGCCTCGTAGGTCATTTTGACTTGCAGGCAGCAGGACAGTTAAGAAAAGACTCATGCAACACTATGATTGGCTGTGGGGGGCGGAGTGGGCGGGACTTAAAGCATCACAATGTGCAGGCGCTATTTCCAAAATGGCCTGTCTTCATTTCTTCTTATCAATAGGTGAACAAACAGCATGTAGTACATGATTAATGAGTCAGAACAGGATGAATATCTCCTGTAGACCGACTGCTGAATAAGATTAATTCCATGTACAGAAAATATAAATAAAAATATCTTCCTGGTAAATTAAAATAAATAAATAAATAATTAAAGCAAAGCACAAATATATTTTCTCCAGTTGTTAGCATCTGTTCTTTCTCCTACGTTGCAGCTGTTTGTTCAAATTATTATAATTGTTTTCATATTTAGTTGCAATGAGTAAATTGTTGCTTAAAAACATGTTTATATAGGGGAGTAGGCGGGGCTTAAAGCCCCTTTTCTTTACATCAAAGATTCTGACTCATGTCCTGTAAACCAGACATTATGGCTTTAGTTTGGAATAACAATAAAGATGGAGACATTTTATAAATCTTTTGTTACGTCCATGGTTTCAGCAGCCTTGGACAACTTGTCTTTTTCCTGGGAGAAAATTAGGAGCCAGATTGTACAAAAGAAAAGTTGTTTACAGAGTCAAAATACTTTGAGTGAACTTAACAAATCAGTGACGTGACATTTTAGCCATCAGAGTAAAGAAAGTAAGAAAAACATGAACGTTTTCAGATCTATAGTAATAAAACAAACAGCTGTTTTATACAAACGTGCCAAAAGGTGAACATTTAAAAATAGTCTTGAATTGTTGTTTTGCGTACGAGTAGTTTAAGATAATTAAACCTTGTTCTTGAACGGGCTCTGCTCTGAGCAGGCGTTAGCGTTACTCATTCATGAGAATTCATTTCAGATTCTCCCAACGCAGATTGTTCCAATGCTAACCTGTTGCAGGTAAGACACTGACAGCACACAACTAATCCACACAACCTCACTTTAGGTTTTCTATGTCTTTGAAGTACTGCAATTGATTGCACAAACAGGTCATCTTTTCTGTTAAAATCTTTTGCGTAAAGAATAAAAGGAATCACTGAAAAAACAGCTTTTAAAATATACTGTATTTTCCGCCGTACACGTCGCACCGCCCTATAAGTCGCATCAGTCCAAACATGTCTAATAAAGTGGGAAATGCATCTATTATGTGTCACCGCTGACACGTCGCGTTTGTTACACATTGCTGCAAACAACCCGGAAATATGTGTTGGTGTTGTGCCGAAAATCGATTGGCTGCCAAATGGCATCCGCGGTTGCGCGCACGGAAGACTAACAAGAATTTAACAAGATTAACACTTAAAAACAATATTTTTTTGCTCAAAATTATAGTAAAGGTGTGTCTCAGTCTAACCTTTACTTAATAAATGCACTTTGAAAGTCAAGTCAGCTGCTTTTTCAAAAACCGATACGCGAAAACAGGAACGCTCAGAGGGCAACTCGCTCTGCATTTCTTAAAAATTTAACAAGATGACCACTTAAAACAATTATTTGTTTGCTCGACATTATAGTAAAGGTGTCTCTCAGTTGACTTTTACATAATAAATGCACTTTGATGATTAAATAAGCTGCATTTCGTCGGGGTGGCGCAGCGAAATTAAGCTGATTTGACAGTTGCTCCAGGCAAGCTGGACGAAGGTGGGAGATTCTGGCAAGCCGCTTGTGTCATTAAAAGCCACTTTTACCTATTACATGATACAACGGCATGCCATACTGCTTGAGTGCCATCTAGTGGCTGAAAATGGTAGTGTTCACTATCTCAGCCAAAAATGTGTTAATAAATATGAGGGGGGAAAAAAAAATCGCAAAATACATCGTTTCGACATATAACTCACAGAGCATGCAAATTATGCAAATAACGGCAAATTTTAGGCAGGAAAAAAAATGGTGTCTGTTTTTGTGGGTCTCGTGTGTGAAGACTGAACGAAACCAACCATCATCTCTCAGGACTGTGTCTTCCTAACAAATTGAAAGCTACTTTTTTCCCCTTCCTCCCAGCAGATAGAGAGGATCCATCACTTTCTTCAGCAGCCTCAGCTGGCTGAAAGTAATTTGGTCAAAATCAACTGAATGCTCCCGCGTTCCTCAAAAACAGATTTTGTTTATATAGAGCTACGCCCACTATCGATTAACCGTGGGCCGGAGGTGATTAAAAGGATTTCTGCTTAAGGACGAAAAAGTAAATCACTAAATGAAGAAGTACATGAAGCACAGTGTGGCGATAATACGTGCAGGCCTATACGTTCTAATCGACAAGAGCTACTTCATCACTCACGGTGGGAGCAGCAGAACTTAACCCAGTTTTCGTGGTTATGGCTTTGCGGCATTTTGACAGCACCTCAAACAAGTACAACGCAGAAAGTGGGCACCAGGCTGCTGGTGGCCCACAAATTATTCAGTCCTTCTGAGCACAGAGAAGAGCAGCTGGGAGGCTGAGCATTTAGAAGAAAACCTTCAAGCTCCTCTGCAGCCGACTACAGGTTGGATTGCCATTTTGTTTACGGGCCACCGTTTTCATTTACAGCCTTGTTAAATAACCCAGAGTCTCCAGCGTAATGCTATTTGGAGATCATTTGGAAAAAGCAGCAATGAAATCAATCACTGTGCAGAAAAGGGAGTGTGGGTAGAAACAAGGACGGCTTGTTTTATTCCTCACCAAGGCCACCTCCTTCTTCAGCTCGTCCAAGTCCTTGTCCTTCTTTTTCTTCTTGCCTCCATTTTCAGCACCCCACTGTGGGAAAACAGAGGTGTAAGAGTCGTGTGGTTGCAGGACATTTACATTCAGTGCAGCGTATTACAACACAATGGACTCGCTGGTTCATTTCAGCCTGCTGGCAAAACGTTCCCTGAATATGCAGATTTTTGTTTTGTCATCGTGCAGGTTCCTTATTTGTGACAGGGAGCGTGTGTAGACGAGCTGTGCATCACGGAAATCATCTGCTGCTGTCAGTCTCCGCTTAGCTGCATGTGTGCATGTCAGTGAAGGGGTGGTGGTGGGGGTGGGTACACTGAGAGTATGTGAGGAGAAGGGTGTGCACGTGAGTGACACAGTGGAAAACTAATCAAAAAAGAGCGAAAGAGGGAGCACAGAGTCTGCGGAGAGCCTGAAATGTGCCTGGCATAGCAATTTCCCCCCACTGTGCGTGAGGAAGATTACCAGGCTGTCCTCCCATAAAGCTAAATGGAACGGGCCTGATGGAGAGAACACAAGGAAAATGGCTAAATAACGCTGATAAACCGGGAACCAAACCTATCGAGGAGGAGAGCCATCATCTTGAGATGCTATTGTCTAAAGAAGGTATTCTGATGCTCACAAACCGTAGGTCCTCCAAACCTGTTTACACACAGTAAACAATGTACAGGCACATAAAAATTGATTGGTGCCCTTCTACTATAACAAATACAACTGTGACTGGAGACAAAAATAAAAACTTTGAGGCTTGTCAATATCATCATACACCAAAGTTAGTCATGGAGTTCCTCAAGGTTCAGTGCTTGGAACAATACTCTTTACCTTCTATATGCTTCCATTAGGTAATGTTAAACAGCAAGGGATACATTTTCATTGTTATGCTGATGATACACAGTTATATTTGTCCATGAAACCCAACGAACCAGCTACTCAGACTACAAGCATGTCTTAAGGACATAAAAACCTGGATGACCCTAAAATTTCTGATTTTGAACGCAGACAAGACTGAGGTTTTAGTTTTTGGACCTGAAAATTTTAGGAATAAATTTTTCAGTATTTCACCCTCCTTGGATGGCATTAATCTGGCCTCCAGCTCTAAGGTTAAAAATCTTGGTGTTATTTTTGATCAGGTCATGTCTTTTATCCCCCACGTTAAAAACGTTGGAACCACCTTCTTCCACCTGCGATATATCAATAAAATTAGAAACATCTCATCTAAAAATGATGCAGAAAAACTGGTTCATGCATTTGTCACGTCTAGACTGGACTATTGCAGTTGTTTGTTATCTGGGTGTCCAAATACTTCTTTAAAATGTCTTCAGTTGATCCAAAATGCTGAGTCTTAACTGGAGTTAGTGGGAGAGATCATGTCTCTCCAGTTTTAGCTTCTCTCCACTGGCTCTCTAAGTCCAGAAATGAATTCAAAACCTTACTTTTAAACTACAAAGCTCTCCTTTGTTTGTTAATTTATCATTCGCACCATCCATCTGATCAGCCTGGAGTCGCATTTCCTCTTGCGCCCATATCCCGGAAGGTTCGTTACAGTCCCGTAAACATTGTACTTTTTAATAACCTTGTCAGCTGAGGTCACTTGAACTTGAAGCTGCTTGGAGATGGTCTTATAAACTTGTAATGTGGATATCTACAATCTTCTTTCTGAGCTCGTCAGTCAGCACTTGCCTTTACTTTCTCTGCTCCACGTGCAGTGCGGTCACACAGTCATCCCAAACCCTTAACCCCCACGTTTGGTTTCTATAAATAGGCTGAATGGCCGATAAAAAGCTTGAAGTCACCTGTGATGCTTAGTTTCAAATAAAGATTAAAACAGGTCTCTTTACACATCTGTTCACACTGTTTCAGCAAGACATTGTAAAATAAACCACTAATCTTTTCATATTGTTGCTTGCTCCATCTCATACTAAAGCCCAACAGATGTACATTGGACAGTTGATTTGAACTGGATCACCTTTTACAATGAAGCATTGCTTCAATGAACTGTACGGGTACCAACGATTTGTTTGTGTCTGCACATTGCTCCTCCATCCAGCTCAGAAATAACAGCTTTAGTCCAGTACAGTAGTGAAACAAAAGTGAGAACTCACCCCTCTGCCCATGCTCGGCGTCCAGACGTCTCCAGGTTATGAAGTGAAGGACGATACTGACTCAGGGGTCCGACCACAGCTCTGAGCCCCTGCCACCACATGCAGAGCACGCTGCTTATTTTGGGGCCTGACCCCCACTCCCTTCACATACATACACACAAATACACCCCTCCATGCTTCCTCCTGTCAGAGAAACCTGAGCTACAGTATGCTCCCCTCTCCACCACTCTCCCAGGGTTCCTCTGCGCTCAGCCCCGGCAGCACCTGCTCACATGTACCCTTGGATAACAGCAGTCCATCAGTCACTGCTGTCAGCGATATGAATGGCACCTCGCTCTCCGTGTAACATACAGTATTTACAATAAACATGATAATGAGGGATCGATTCGAGGCCTTGAGGTCTATAATGAGAAGAGTGTTCAGCTGGTGGGGTCCTGATGGGATCTTCATGTTTGTTGTCCAAACAGATGAGGAGTGATGAGCTGACGTTGTGTTTAGTTGCCAGATTAAATGCAAAGCTTGGAGTAAAGTCCAACATATTTCCAAACATAAGGCTAGCTGTGACCATTCTGCCCACACAAAGGATGCAAAGAATCGTCTTCCCATTAGCTGCCAGTTACTTTTAGCGTTGATTTTAGGCGTGGGTTCTTCCTCCACTGCGGCGTCCGTCTGCGCTGCGTGCTTCAATGTGGCTCCTCTCTGGTGTTTTTCATTTCTTGGAGTCCAACTAAGATTTTACAAACAAGCAATGATGTTTACAGTACCATATTTTTTGCCGTACACGTTGCATCACCGTATAAGTTGCATCAGTCCAAATATGTCAAACAAAGTGGAAAATTCTATAAACACGTCGCATCTATTGCGCGTCACCACTGACAACCTGGAAATGTGGGCCGGTGTTGTGCCAAAAATCGATTGGCTGTCAATTGACGGCCGCGGGAGCATGCACAGGAGGACTTTAACAAGAATTGAACAAGATTAGCAGTTAAAAACAATTATTTGCTTGCTCAAAATTATAGTAAAGGTGTGTCTCAGTTGAACTTTTGCTTAATAAATGCACTTTGACAATGAAATCAGCTGCATTTCAAAAGCCAATATGCGGATGTAAGCGCTTGCATGGGAGGACTCGCTGTGCATGTCTTCAAAATTTAACAAGATAAGCACCTAGAACAATTATTTGTTTGCTCAATATTATAGTAAAGGTGTGTCTCAGTTGAACTTTTACTTAATAAATGCACTTTAATGGTCAAACCAGCTGCATTTCATCAGGGCAGCACAGTGAAATGAAGCTTATTTGATGGTTTCTCCAGTCAAGCTGGACGAAGGTGGCAGGCTATGGCAAGCCAATTGTGTCATTAATAGTCACTTTTACCTATTACAGGACACAATGGCATGCCATAACGCTCGAGTGCCATCTAGTGGCTGAAAATGGTAGTCTTGAATACTTTGTGTTTTCAGTCAGAATGAATGAAAACGGTCTCACTCAGCCAAAAATTTGTTTATAAATATGGAAAAAAAAAATCCACAAATAAGTTGCTTCGGTGTATAAGTGACAGGGCATGCACATTATGCAAAAATATGCAACTTATAGAGCAAAAAATACGGGAATTTATTGTAAGCGGTGCAACTTTTCATTTCATTTCAGGTGGTGCAGGTTTTTTTTTTTTTTTTTGCATTTAAGAGCAAAGTTTGATATTCAAAGAAGTACCAAGAAGACAATCTGGGAGCATTTTCTCCTCCAAGTCTTTCTGCAAAAACCAAATCCGATCAGTTCAGAGGCCTTTTTTTTTTTTTTTTTACTGACCAAACGCCGCGGGTTGAATCTGCAGGAACTTTGCAGCTGCAATGACAAGAATTAACTGTCCAAACTTTTACCTGGAAGACTGAACAATTCAGGATTTACAAAAAAAAAAAAAAAATAACCTTCTAAATTTAGTTAAATGAAATTAAATGAATGATTATTATTTCATTTAGGGCTTTAAAGTGCAGTATACACAAGTTTTAATAGGTAAATTGATAATTATGTTCTGCAGTTTAAATGTGATTTAAGCAGTAATTACAAAGTCGACCACTGTGATGGAAATTACCACAAACCTGACATTTAGAAAGACGACTGGAGTAAAATATGCACTGCTCATAATCCTTATACAGAAATAAAACGGTCTAATCACCTAATCGTTATCAACCACTGCAACTGCTCGAGTGTGTGTTTTAATTTGGGAATGAAACATTTGATAAACCACTGGACAGATGTGAAAGAAACTCAGAAATATATCGCTGGATGTATACGCCTACAACTGGAGCCAACCTGATTCAAGATAGTTACCGTGGCTAATTAGCCTTAGCAAACAGAAAAATATAATTTTTACAGATGCTGAGCTGAAGTTTGGTGTGGTAGTAGCTGAGACTGATCCCCAACACGTCATGCGAGTCATTTTTAATAACTTTGTCCTGAGAGTTACAATGCCACTTTCATTTTTGTTTAGATTTAATTTTTGTAAAACATAAGAGCTCATGGAGTGGCATGGTGGATCAGCTGGTAGAACTGCTGCCTCTCCCTGAGAAGGTCACTGGTTCAAATCCCAGTCAGGGGCCATTCTGGGTGGAGTTTGCATGTCCTCTCCGTGCATGTGTGGGTTTTCTACAGGTACTCCCGTTTCCTCCCGCAGACTAAAAACATGCGTGTTAGTCTGATTGGTGACTCTAAATTGTCCCTGGGTGTGAGCGAGAGAGTGAATGGTTGTTTCATTTGATAGAGTGGTGGTGCAGAGGTTAGAGAAGGTGGGCCTGTAATCGGATGGTCGCCGGCTTGACTCCCCGGATTGACAACATCAAAATGTGGGTGGAAAAGGTGAAACATCCACACCTACCTCCACCCTCATTTGCCCCACCTTGGGCCCTTGAGCAAGGTCCTTAACCCCCACCATCTGCTCCCTCTTGAAAATGAGTTCTCGTGACTCAAAACTTTTTTTCTTCTTCTTTCGGCTGCTCCCTCCTTCAGGGGTCGCTACAGTGAACTATCTCGCACAAAGACCTGGCGACGGTTTTTACGCCGGATGCCCTTCCTGACGCAACCACAGACCACCGAGCTACCACAGCGCTCTGTGTGGAGCAGAGAGCTGCCGTCTATGGCGCCCAGGGAGCAGATGGTGGAGGTTAAGAGCCTTGCTCAAGGGTCCAGGGTGGAGCAAACAAGAGTGGAAACAGGTTCGAGCGTTTCACCCTTTCCACTCACATTTTGGTGTTGTTGGGCCAGGGAGCCAAACCGTCGACCTTCTGATTACCGACCTACCTTCTCTAACCTGTGCACCACCACTCCCCCCTTCATGACTCAATGACTCATGTCCATATCCAGCCATCACTGTGCGAGAGATGAGGGACACCCTGGACAGGTCTCCAGTCCATCACAGGGACACAAAGACATTTTTATACAGGTAGTCCCACAATTTGGACACCAGTGACCCCCGCAACCCAAAATGGAAGAGGCGGGTGAAAGAATGGATGAGCTCAGATTACTACAAAAAACTAAGAGAACTCAACAGTGAAGTTATGACCAAAAATTATTGCATTTTAAAAACAAACAAAATAAACAAAATAAAAAATAAAAAAACACAACAGACTTAATTTTTCCTTCATTCAACCTTTATTTAGGCAGTTTAATCCCATTGAGCCTCGAGGACTCACTTACAACAGACACCTGTAAATTGCAACTGGTCTTAATCCATGAAGACTGTGCAACATTCATAGACTGATAAACTGTGCATACACCATTTAAACATAACGCACGTTGCTCTTTTAAATGATCGTTTGTGAGATATGATTTTTAATAAACGGTGAGAAGCAGCGTTCCTCCTGCAGCTGCCATCAGGCGGGAGGCTGAGCAGGTGCACGAGCATCGCTTCGGCGCTCCGTCTGAATATGAAGCGGAGCATTTTTGAAAAGGTCATGTATGCTCACTGAACCGCACCTGCTCGTCAGGTCAGAAAAAATTAAGCCTTTATGAAAATTATATCTCATTTTGTCGCCGTGCAAAATGCGAAAAGGTTATAAATTGATGCCAAACTGTTTTATTTTCTTTCTTTTTTTTTTTTTTTACCGGATCAATGTAAATTCTGTTGATGGTGGTTCAGTTCAGTAATAAAGGGCAAAACTAAACTGACTGAAACTAAATTTAATTAAGGGCCTTGTGACTTCTGCTTAGAATGGAGAGAATTTCAGCCAATTAGGTTGAGCTTTGTAAAGGATTCGCTCTGGTGCAAGCTCCGTCAGTGCTTGGATATGTGCCAAGGATGACACTCCGCTATAACCATATCTTTAGCTCAGTATTTGCTAAATTAGCTGATTTATAGTCATTTAACTCTGCAGGTCATCTCTGAAATTCTGCTGCACAGAATCACAAGTCCAAGAGATGTGTGTCGCAGAGTAAACACAATAAAAACATGCATCATCTGCAGCATTGTGCATTTAAATGACAACACTATTATTGTATTACAGAACATATACCGGTACATACAATGATATTGTAAACCATTGCATTAAATACATTCAGCAAGTACTTTTACTTTTAATACTTTGTGTTTTTTAAAAACGAGTACTTTACTTTTACTTAAGTAAAAATGTTAAGGTACTTCTACTTTTACATTTTGTCTGTTTATTTGTACTTTTACTTAGTTTAGTTTAGTTTTTTTTTTTTTAAACAATACAATACAAAACAATACCATGAACAATAATGTACAGAGTATAAAAAAATGAAAGGTAGCAGAAAGAAGAAAAAAATCTTATTATATCTGCCCC
>JARVLU010001586.1:29888890-29905482 GCA_031762415.1 Simpsonichthys santanae
TGAATCCCCTGTTTGTGCCCCCCCCCCCCCCCCCCCCATGTACATGCCTGACTGGCAGGACTTTCCTGGATCGATCCGTCTTGGCATCTACTTATTAATTCATGATAATCTATCCATGTATTCATACAGCTTGGTATCTATCCAAGCAATCATTTAATTCATCCATCCAAGCTTATCCATCCATCCTTACATCCAAGCTTATCTATCCGTGCGCCCACCTGCCTATCCATCCATCCATGGCATCTATTGAAATTTAAAAGTGCTATGTGTTGTCATCATTGTGCTTCTATACAATGATGACATTAGTTCTCTGCATTTAACATCACACGTGAGACCCAGGTGGAGCAGTGGGCAGCTTTATAAGCGCCCGGGTAACAGTCTTTTAGCAGATATAGTGTAATGTCTGTGAATAGGTTTTCTGAGTATCTAAAGGCAAAGACAGAAGTGTTCAACTGTGCAAAATGATTCACTTCTTATTGCCTGACCCCCACCCTCTTAGTAAACCCCGAGATGCTGCTTTGCCTCAGTGTTAAATAGCTTTCCTCAATGTGCTGCAGGAGCTACTACATAAACTACTGGCAGGATGGGGAAAAAAGGACATTGTCCTTGCAGTGTTGCTCACCCTTGAAATTTTACAGGACAGCTTTTGTGAAGTGACCATGATGATGATGATGTGTCACTTTGAGCGATCTGAACAAACATGATTGAATTCTTATCGGGCTGCGGCCAGTTTTAGATTGCAGAAGGCTGACCTGCTTCACCTTATGCTTCAACACTTTCTGCAGTTACTGTATTTGGTGTTTAACACGTGTATTTGACACTGTGTGCTGGCGTGTACGGCTGGTTCCATTTGTTTGAGGAAACGTTTTTTTAGTTGTACCTGAGCTCCAGTCGTAGCGTCCTCAGGCTTCTTGTCATCTCTGATCCGGAGGAATCGAGGGAACCTGAGAGAAATGCCCTTCTCTGGATCCACCTAAAAACAAAATGGTGTCGGGTTCTTTAAATTTATTTTACAAATGTTACAAACCTCTCGTAAACTAAGGTCTGAGTATTTGTGCATTTTGTCATGAGCTTTGAGGTATTGACAAGACTGCTTACTGCTTAATATTGAGGCATTGACAAGACTGGTTAATATCATCAAAACGATATTTTGATGCAACGTGACGCAGGTAAATGTTCTGTGCTGCTCATGTTGGACCTGACGTCAGCGTTTCACACCGGTGATCATCCGACCTTGTTAGATAGGCTGAGGATTTGGGCTGGTGTTTCAGGTTCTGCTTTGAAATGGTTATCCTCTTACCTGTCGGATAGATTAATCTTCTTGGCTACATGTATGTACAGATCCCATTCCTGCCCTGTTCATTTTGGAGTTCCACAGGGCTCTGTTCTGGGGCCATTGCTGTTTCTGCTCTATCTGCTCCCTCTTGGCCCAATACTTACCTCTTTTAAGGATACTGTATCTCCTATCATTGTTATGCTGATGACATCCAGTTGTATATTTCTTTTCTTCCAAATGAGCTTTCAAAACTACACATTTTACTTAACTGTTTGAATTCAATTAAAAGCTGAATGACTGAACGTTTTCTCCAGATAATAGAGAAAAAACTGAAGTAATCATATTTGCTCCAGAAAAAACTACCGCAATGATAAAGCAGATCCTTGGGCCTCTTGGTCATTTTGCTAAATCCTCGGTCAGAAACCTTGGGATGACCTTTGACTCAGGTTTTACTCTGGAAAATCATGTTTCTACCATCTGAGAAATATTGCCAAGCTTAGCCGTACTGTCTCTCGTCCACAATTGGAAAACTTAATTCATGCTTTTGTTTAGTCTCGCCTGGATTTTTGTAATGCACTGTATACATGTGTAACCAAAACCTCCCTAGACCGGTTGCAGTCTGTATAGAATGTTGCTGCTGGACTTCTGACTGGATCTTCAAAATTTTGTCACATAACTCCACGTCTAAAGCCACTCCGTTGGCTCCCAGTTCATTATCGAGTGGATTTCAAGGTTTTGGTTTTGACTTGGCGAGCTCTGCATGGACAGACACCAATTTCCATCTCTGAAGTTTTACATCCCTACACGCCGATCACGGCTTTGAGGTCCTGTGATCAAGACCTGCTGATTGTCCCCCAGACAAAACAGAAAATTAAAGGAGGCAGAGCCTTTTCTTCTGTGGCTCAAAGACTCTGGAACTCCCTTCCTCAAACTCTCCCGATCAATGGACTCATTGGCTTCCTTTAAAGGCCAGCTAAAAACTCATCTTTTTAAATCTGCTTTGGCTTAAATTTGTTTTGTGCACTTTTTTATTTTGTTTGTCGAAGCACTTTGTGATTTTTATCTAGAGAAGTGCTATATAAATAAAGCTTTAGTTACTTACATATTATCACTTCTGCAACATTAGGGTTTTGAAGAACATTAGTTTACTGTCGAATGACGAATCGGGTTATTTCAGACTTTAAAATTTAGAACAACTAATGGATGATTTACGATGCTAATTTGTTTGTGTATTGGCTCATAAATGTAGGGTTTAATATTCATATACATCACAATCTACTAGATTTTTTTAAAAAGAAAGCATAAAACGGTAATAGCCTAATTTAGTGATTTAGCTCTAGGGCCCATGTGGATCAGTACACGGTCCAACCAGTGTTGCAGTTTACTGAAGACAAATACAGTTGTAGGCATAACGTTTTCTTGCTTTTAAAGTTATGTTTCCTATCTGACTAGTTAAACACACAAGGCTCTAAAAGATGATTAATAAAATGCTGTTGTTTTTTCCCTAGAACTTATGACACTGCTGTTTGAAGCTTTAAATTAATATGTAGGTTAAACCGCCTTTGAGGTCCGCTGGAGTTGTACTCTGTTACAGGAAGCACAGTGACCAAAAAAAGGACGTAGTGTCAAGTTTAACAACGCTGTGCTGCCTAATGATGTGCCTGCCTTTTAATCGATTTATGATGCTCTGCTGTGAACGATGCAGGCTATTAAAAAAAAGAAAAAAGAATGAAACTAATTTATCAGCCAACCAATCAACTGGCTGCCTCTAGTTTTATAAGAAATTCAGTCATTTTCTATAAAACACTAGCAGTTGTAAATGCCCATTTTCTTAATAAACTTGATTTCGTTTTTATTTAACTAACTTGGGGAGTTAGCTACTCTTCATGTCCAACATTAACAGGTTTTACAGTCACTTTATTAATAATGACTCATTTATTGATCACAGTTGATCAAAAATAGTGGTCCACATGAGTTCAATAGTATATTGAGCTGATCAAAAACAAGAGCAATTAAGGTTTTTAAGCTAATATGCTTCACTATCACTTTTATGATTAGCTAAATGGTGCACTTTTTTTATTTTATTTTATTTTATGCTGGCCAAATATTACTCTAAAATATTTACAGGTATATAGTTAACATTATTTATTTAATTATTATACAATGCAAACAGATGCTGCAAAATTTGATGGTGACCCTGGAGCTGCAGCAGCTCAAAATAAAAGTTGACACAAAAATTGAAACTTAAGAACTGATAAAAATATATATAAATAAATAAAACACCAAAAAATTTTGGATTTCAAGCTAGGGGTGGGAGTTTAAACATTTATTTGATGCATCGCAGGACATTCTGAAATGATTTTCAAATATCAAAAATCCAGTTTATGAACAGGAATCGCTGCTGCCACTTTAGGCGAGTCAGCAGAAGAGTTGTGGTGCCTGCCGTTTGTCCCAGTTGAGCTACCGTAGCTTCCTGAAGTAGAAATATTCCAGTAAAGCTGCTTTTATTTTTTTCCCCATATTTTCTATTCTGAAAATTAAAAAAAATGTTTGTAAATAATAGTTATAACAACATGACTCTCCTTAGTAATGAGTAAAATGTTTATAGTAACAGAGCATATGCTAACGTGCACTCTGTCATATGCATAAACATAATTGCACCCCTATGAAATTTAGTGGAACTGAAAAGTACCTAAATAATTCCACCCCATCTCAAAATCCAACTTTATCAATTTGAAGTTCATAAAGGAAAAGCCAAACCACTGATCTGAGACGATTTGACAAATCAACGGACACAACTCAAAATGAGCTATTATCATTTAAGTTAATTAAACACTATTAATGGCTACCTATATACATGTTAGGTTATAAAGAAAGAAATAATTCGTATTGTGCAAGGCCAAAATTGGATCATCCTCATATTAAAGTGAGACCGAACGTCAGATGTGAGAGAAAACCAAGTCAAGCTTTATATGAACTGGAATAAACCTTTAAACAACCAGAAACAATGCAAAGCTGTATGTAAACAGCAGAACAAATGGAATATTTTATACTCAAATGGTAAAAAAACTCATCAGAATGTTGTTTTTTTTACATCTCGATAGCTACAATAATGTAAACAGACACCAGGTTGTTAAAAAAAGCCTTCATCATATCTAAACTTTAAACGAACGATGTTAAAATCTTAGAGTTTGCCCGTGACGTGCATCAGCAGCTAACTGAAAAATGCTAATGTTTCCAGACAGAGTTCATTCATGTCTGTGCATGTTTAATGGGAGTTGAATACTGATAATGCTGTAACATTTTTTTTTTTTTTTTACAGAGGTGCACTGTGGGACTCAGCTGAACCCCGGCTAATTAACAAGTATCTGTTCTATTAAAGCCAGCATCTTTTACAACATTCTTAATAACTCAACTAAGACGCTTTAATTATGAGTTCTAATTTGAGCCAACAGACCATGGCGGGCAGAACTTATCAGAGGAAGCACATGAGGGGTGGGGAGGGGGGGATTAAGAGGCTGAACTGACCATTCCCATGGCAGCCTTGTAGACGGGTGACAGCGAGAGGTCGGCGCACTTCACCTCCCAAACCTGAACGGCGTCCAGCCACACGTCGGGCTCTGCTGATTGGTCCACACGGTAGTAGGCACGCGGGTTAGGCAGAATGTGCTCCTGCGGAACATCATACAAACAACAAGTTACCTTCTTGATAAACTTTAAAGGAAAGTTTTTTTTAGAGGCGACAAGTTTACAATAAGAAGGAAACAAGGATGTGTGAAAATAGGCCGATGCGTTCTGGACTCATGGTGCCTCACAATCAAATCCCACGGGGGCAAAACAGAGTTCCATCACTTTCAAAATAAAACGATAACCTGCAGGTTTGTGGGTTAGGATTAAAAAGTTGATTTCTAAGGCACTTAATCATGAGACATTACGTTGGTGCGTGTGAAAAATGTAAAACATCTACAGCCCAGTCCTCAAATTTCTTGTTCCGGTCCATCTGCCATTTTACCATCCATCCATCATCTTTACCCGATTCTTCCTTTTCGGGTCGCGGGGTCACTGGTAGGCCTGTCACGATAACAAATTCTGCTGGCCGATTTAATCGTCTCAGAAATTATTGCGATAAACGATAATATTGTTCAAAATTTGACATTAGTAATTAAACGTTCATTTATATTTGAACGTAGTATGTTTTTTTGACCACTTGATGGCAGTAAAAGACTGTTTGAACCGAAGGATGGATAGTGAGGGAGCGAGAATTTTGTCTCTTTAAGCAAAATGGGAGGGAGGCCTCTTGACGTGACATGGGCTGTCTCTCGTTCTTGTTTTTCGGTTCTCAAAATGGAGGACTCTCGGTGTAGTTTGAGCTCTTTAGCATAGTATTTGTCACACAAAGCTTAAAAAAATCAGTAAACAAGTTCTCAGCTTCTTTTTGCTGAGAAAAACAACTTTTTACACAAAGGTATGAGTTTCAACCATGAACTTTGGAGCTCGACAAGATGGAGGTGTATTCCCGAGGTCGGCCTGTTAGCTTAGCTCGTAGCTTAGCTTCTCAGCTCAGCTGCTTTTAACGATTCAAAAACGCGATTTTTGAGGGTTAAAACTGATTTTAAAGAGAAAAGAGAAAGGGATGGGTCAGTGAAGAACACTGGAGTTGAGCCTTTTGTCATCCAGTGTCTTCAGTAGAAAGAGACGAGAAGAAATGATAAAGCCGATAAATGAAAATGAGGTTTATCATTTTCATTCATCATGCGATTAATTGATTTATCGCGACAGGCCTAATCCTTAGTTTAACATATTTCTTAGTTCAGATCTTGGACCTTATTACTGTTTTTCTTTACAACTTAATACTTTTGTTGGATGTAACTGGAACCCTGTGTACACAATTTAGTTCCACCACATGTCCCACATTTGATGAGAATGACAATAAAGAAACCTGGACTGTGATATATAAATAAATATATATAAAACCAAGTAGAAAATGAGAATGTAAGCTCTGGCTAACACCACCAGTCTTTGAGTCAGTAGGTGATGGTGAAACTCAGAGCTTTACCTCCTCTGCTGCAGCGTCCATATAAGTGGGTCACACTGAAGTAATGGTGGGAAAAGAAAGCTCCAGCAGGAGTGCTGCTGTTTCCCTGTACACATTATTTATACTGAAGGCATTCAAGTGATGCTCTAATACACACTGAATTACAATGAGTCAGCCGGTGGGCGTGCAGAGCCTTATAAAATATTGCTGCTGATTGTCACGAGTTTTGTCAGAGCTCAGACTTTTAAATTACACTTCTGGATTCACCAGCTTTTATTGTTCTTACCCGACAGTTTCAGCAACAACGAGAACCTCAAATCTTAAACACAGAAGTGCAAAATGAAAAACCGTAATCAATTTTCTTTCTCAGAGATCTTTGCCACACGAATAGAAGATTCATCGGAAGCAGGGTTTTTTTTTTTATTGGCAAGGACAACTTTTAAAATGCTGAGTCAGAAAAAAATTATCCTTTACCAACCTCGTTTCTATTAGAAGACTTTATACGTTTTGCAAAATTGTAATAAACAGAAAACCTTTAAAATAAGAAAACAAAACAGTGTGAAGGGGTGAAAGTTGGAGATGGTCTGAGTGATTTAAAAGGCCGTGTTGTGTTCATTTATTCATGTCCTGGTGCGGCTGCCATATTTACTGTCCACAGGGTAAAAGCAGTTTTGTATGCGTGCATGAAAATAACATGTTTACTGAGTCAACAGGAATACGTTGAAGACAGTTCTGTCTGGTTTTATGAGCTAAACCCTTTAAGCAAAAAACAACTCAGGTGAGAATATTTGTACTTTTTTTGGAATTTTGAAAGGTTTTTCTTATTTCTCCACAAAAAGCACAGCTCTGAACAATGACTGAAACACAACTAATATGATAAAGGCCTCTTGTTTCTCACTGGTCACTTGTGCTTTCTCTGTGCTTTTTGCAGAATAACACAACTTGTAGAGAGGGAACCATCTTCGTGAACACTTTGTCATATAAGAGCCCTGCATGCTGATAAACCTAAATGTATATTTTCTTTATTTAGTCTTGTATAAGCAACATAAGATGTCCATGCACATCCTATACACCTGTCTGAAATTTCACCTTATAATTTCAAAGCATCTCAATTAGGGATGCACGATATTGGATTTTTGGATGATATCAAATATGGCAATATGTTAAAACTTATTTGGCCGATAACCGATACCAATACTGATATTTTCCCCCTAGACCTACTTATAGAGACTACATAGTTTTCTCTGCTGTGGAATTAAAATATTGCATTGTTCTGCGTGGTCGTTGTCAAGTTCGCCTGCTACCAAATGCAGATGCCAAAAACGGGGTTGAAAATGACGCAACACTTCAACTTGGATTATGTTTAATGTCAAATTTATTCAAATTTGTACCTTTTATATCGGTGAGTTGTTTTGATGGAATGGCCCATGTCCGATACTTAACCTTATCACTAATAGCGGCCGATACCGATACCATGCCGATAATATCGGGCATCCCTAATCTCAATATGACGTGATGAAATTTATAGAGCTCCATGTGTGAGTCGCAGGGCCATGCGTCTGTGCTTCATGGATTTTAAACATGTTCAAAACAACTGAAACACTGCCAAGTTTTTGTGGGCATCTGGTACACATCTGGAATCCTTCCTTTTTTGCTTTCTGTAACCCTAGAGTACTAGAGCTGCATTTTTTAAATTAATTTTTACTAATTTATTGTACTTTATATTTGACACTGTAAGCACTGTTTGCACAATACAATTTTTTTTTATATATATACCTGTATATGTGTGTGCGTGTGCATATTTGCCTCAGTCAAACTTGCCACTTGTCCCACTTGAGTGGGTCATGGCATTATGGCTGAGCATCTCATACCATCCATGGCTCTCCTCCCCGCCTCACCAGAGGTATAAATAAATAAATAAATAAATAAATAAATAAATAAATAAATAAATAAATAAATGAATGAATGAATAATAAATAAATAAATGATAGCAGAAGTGGCATTTTAACGTGGCTGATTGACCACTAACAGGACTGTGATGCCCTAAGATGTCCTGGAGTGCACTTGCCCCCAAAACAAATTACTAGCCTACATTTAGTTTACTTTCTCCAACTCCTGAACTTGGTGTCTAAACACACATGAGGTGGGCAGGATGTGAATGGAGGAGGGAAATAAAATAACATGTGGCGCTTAAATAACAGTTGAACAAGTCATGTGTCACAAAAAGTGAGATTTTCCAGATTTAGCTAAATGGTACGCTGGAGGATTAGTTGCAAACGCTCTGTAAATGCAACTGAAACTTCAGTTTTTCTGCAATTTAATCAGAATTTTAAATCACCATCCAGCAGTTAACAGTCAGAGCAAAAAAAAAAAGATCCTGCTTTAACAGCCCACACATATTTTGCCATTCTTAGATTTGAAACGGTTTCCTAATAACAAACTGGTAGTGTTGTGACATCTTTATCTACCGCTCATAAAATATGTTGATGCTTAAGGTTTTTTTTCCACTCCAGAAATATAAAACTTTTTAAATGTGCTTCCAGGCACCACTTCTTGTTAGACAGAATACTCATTAAATAGGTCAAGTACTGTATTAGATGGGGGTGCTAAAACAAAGCCAGCGTACGTGCCTCTGGGAACATTATAATTACACTTCACACGAAGCAACAAAGTTGACTTATTAACATGTCAAAGCTACTTCAGTTACATTTCCAAGTACTTGAGTTGATTTGAATGTTCTGTCCGTGAGGCTGACACCTTGTCTACTTTTTGATTAAACATAAATCTTTCCTTTTTGATAAATCCTACAGTTAGGGTCGGCTTGGGTTTCCGGAGGTATCCCTTAAGTTCTGCTGCTATGGGCTCAGACGGCTGGAGGACAAACTGACCCCATCTCCTCACTCTGCTGCAGTTTTTACTTGATCTACTCCACCTGTTTGTATTTATTATTTCTATTTTAACGTGTAATTTTTTGTCTTTCTTCCAGTAAAAAGTTCACCTGGACCTGTCATTCTGTGTTCGTTTCTCCGTACTGTCTTCAATCAGCTGCTTCCTTAGACAGATGACTTTTACAAATTGGCTTTTATAACAAGCGTGAATGTTTCTGTTCAGCGCCCTGAGACAACTGCTGTTGGGACTTGGTGCTTTATAAATAAATTGAATTGAATGTATTTGCTGTACGCGAGAGTAGAGTTCATCAAATGTAATTTGTTTAGTCACCTGACTTTTTATTCAAAACTATTATCAGGTCCATTTCAAAACAAGATAAATCAGAACAAGTATAGTGGGTAACTATTACTGTAATACTACTATAATTACTATTTCCAGTTATCTCCCAGTGCCATGACAGGTGGGTGTTTTTAATAAAAACTTCAAAAGGTAAATGTTGGACGCACGTCTAGAACTGATTAACTTCAGTAGTCAACAACCATTCAAGATGGCTGCCACAGCTAATCTACCTCAAAACACAAACATGATTTTAACTCTGTGAATTAAAGATATTTAACCAGACAGTGGTGTGGTAGTATCTCTGAGTCATCCAGGTACTCGAAGTGCTACCAAACCCTGAAGACCTTTGTTTAAAACACTGGCCATGAGCTACAGGAGTCAAAACCACCTGTTAGCAAAACATCACTTGAACCACTACACAGATTTTAATAAAACTTTCAGGGAAGTAGTCGTCTACAACGCATGAACTTTTGGCCAATTAATGAAGCCAATTCAAAGTGAGTGCCAAAAATGGTTTCAACTCTGTCAGTTCTGCAGATACTGAGCTAAAATGTGGAATGGTAGTAGCTGAAGGTGATCTCCAACACATCCACAGAGCCCTCACAGTTTGTGTGAGACAATTTCTAACTTTGATATTAAAGGTGGAGGACCTTTAATGCCATTTTTTCCTATACAATAACTTCCATAGAACCTGATGCGTATTTGGCCAGTACTTGATATGTACCGGGTTGTATTATGTACTACTACTATAATCTATCGTGAGAAAAATATACAATTATTTTCTATTCTATTAAAGTGACAAAGACAATTTTAAATTACAATTTGACGAGGGAGCAAAACTAGAGTTAAAAGGCTCTTAAAAACGTAGAAGCTTGAAAAGAACTGCAGCAAATTTAAAGATCTTTTTAATTGTAATGAATCTTTAACTGGACTGTGTGGCAACTGGAACTGGTCAGCAGCTGCAAAACAAGTTTATGAAGGACCATAAATCTGACAAGAACAAATAGATAAAACACTTATTATAGTGATGTACTTTATTTGAGCTTCTTCGTTTCACGTTGTCTTTAGGTTTTAGGTCAACATGGGTCAGGATTTTTAGATTAAAAAAGGCTCTAAACAATAATAAAAATAAATAAATACATAAAATAACATTTTCAAAGAGCTTAAGATGATGCTTTATGTTACCCGTTAATTTTTATCTAGTAATAGTAGTAGTAGTAGTAGTAGATTGGCTTTTATTTTGGTAATTGAAAAAAAAAAAACAAAAAAAAAAAACAGACAAACAAAACAAATTACATTAATTTAATGCTCAGACAAGCCCTTATTTTGGTGAAAGATGAGGGTGATTTGTTGAGTTTGTCACAGAAAGGGAATTCAAAAGCTACGAAGCAGGATTCCAAGGAAAGCCTGTGACGAACAATAACAAAAGCAAAGCAGAAATAAATTAATTTAACTTTTTTAATTGGTGCAACTGAACGCCGAGCTGAGTGGAGGTTCAATCCCTGTTCTTTTTATTAGATTTTTATTGGACAAAATCCATCCACACGTATCAAAATCGAGATCCGAGCGGCGGAACAAGGAATCAGTGCGGTCCTCATTGTAACACAGCACCTCGCTGCTCAGAGGAGTGTAAACAAGCCAATTGTCTCCCTGTCGAGAGCCCTATTGGCCTGCAGCAGCGCTGCAACAAGAGCAGCGCGGCCACACCACCGGCTTAATTCACCATCCATCACTTTCATTACAAACACTACAGTACAGGCTTTACTGGTGTGGGGAGAGGAAAAGTTGGAGAACCTTCTCAATCTCCACCTCGCTGGGGTGATTCTGCACTCTGCAGCAGTTTCTGCAACTGATACAAGGTGTTTGTTTCAACCTTTCAGTGCTATTCTTAAAGAAAAATAAAAGGTTTTACTGTGAGAATTAATATGAAAACATTATGTTATGAAGCGTTCACTCTGCTGTAATATATTTTACTTCTGTATGTTTTTCTGCATCTTTCTCGTTCCACAGTTTTTGTGCTGTTTCAACAGAACCTAAATCAGAACGTTCAGCTCTTTCAGGACAATCCTGCTATGACTTTTGATATTGGTGCAACTTTAGCTTTTTGAAATATTTAACCTTTTCTGCCATTTTGTTCCTCAGAAAATGAAGATCTTTAGATTTCTTTACAACCTTTTACTGCACCTTTCACCTTTTGTTCTGGTTCAGCTTCTTTCAGTTTCCTTCTGTAAGTTTAAACTTTTTTCAGCTACTATCAGTTAATTTCAGCTGTTTTTCAGCTGTTCTGTGCTCCTTTCAGATTCTTTCTAACTTCAACAGTTTGTGGTTCTTCTAACTTCTGCAATTTCAGCTCGTTATGCTTCTTTCAGGTTATTTCTGCAAGTGTCAGCTTTTTCTGCTATTTCAGCTACTATTTAGCAATTTCAATGCTTCTGTAATTTTAGCCTTTTCAGCCAATTCCACATTTTTGGTACTCTTTAGACCTTGTTTTTATCTAATTCTGAAAAATGTGCTCTCTCCACTTCGTTCTGGTAATTTAAGATAAGATAGAACTTTATTGATTCTGTAGGAAATTCAAGCTTCTTTCTGCCTTTTTAGCTGCTTTTCAGCAGTTTTTTTGTTGTTGTTGCTAATTTCAGCTTTTTTCAGATAATTTTCACTTTTTTGTGTTAATTTCTGCTTCATTCAGCCAAATTATGCAAATGTGTTCTTTATTTCTTCTAATTTAAGCGTGACCTTTTTAGAAGATTTTTTTGCTAGTTTCGGTTGTTTTCAGAAAAATTTTAATTTTATATGGTAATTTCTGCTACTTTCAGCCTAAAGAATTAACTTCTTTCCTCTAATTTTAGCTTATTATGCTCCTTTCAGCTTTTTTTCTGCTAGTCTCAGCCTTTTCTGCTATTTCAACTACTATTTAGTTTTTTATGCAGATTTTAACCTTTTCAGCTAATTCCACACACTTAAAGTTAATTTCAGCTCTTTCCACTTCCTTCTCATAGGTTAAGCTTGTCTTTTTAGCTACATTTTAGCTGTTGAAAACAGTTTTGCTAATTTTAGCTGATTTCCTAATTTTTGTGCTCATTTCTGCTTATTTAAACCAAGTTGAGCAAATGTGTGTTCTTTCTGCTTTATTCTGCTAACTTAGGCTTGTTCTTTCCTTTTAGCTACATTTCAGCATGTTTTTAGCTAATTTCAGCTGATTTTCAGCAAGTTCTTTTGCAATAAGTATTCACACTGCATTTTTCGCAGGAAATGTAATTTCTTTAGTTTTATTTGTTAAACCTTCTCAGGTCTCATTCCTGCAGCGACGAGTCTAAATTTAGCTGATGAACTCGACAGATATCGTTTTCAGAGAGCAGTTGTCAATAGCTTCAAATGCTGCTGCTGATCTGGAACGAGCCTCTTCATATGTAAATTGAAAAAACAATTCATTATCCGGCGCCAGAGCACGCCCGCACAGCTCCTCTCAACGCAGGCGTTTTCAAATGGGTGAACCTGAAGTAGCAGTAGGCTTCTGACTCGCATTTTCTAGATTCATGAAAATCTGCAAAGCAATTGTACAGATTTTAACGTCAAATTATCACGTTTCTGTAACTTATTTAATGTGACATACTCACAAGCCCTGATACTTATGTGTTTTTGTCATGTTAGCAAAATAATTCAAAACCTGTGAGCAGGTTTTAATAAAACTCTCAAAACATAATTGTTGCATCTAAATCTGGAGTCAACCCAGTTAAGGATGATTGCCACAGGTAATCTACATTAGCTAATACAAAAATGGCTACAACTTCGTTTAATTACCAAATACTGAACTAAAACATGGTGTGGTAGTAGCTGCTAGTCATCCCATTTGTTGGTGTTGACTGTTAAAAACACTGTCTTAATTAGAAACAACTCATAAATGTTTGTCATCATAAAGGTTATTGGTAGTTGAGCATCATCCATAGCACGTTCTCTGAACTTAGGAGCAAAAAATAAAATAAAATAATCTGATTCGTGTTGCATTTGCCTGCAGTGTGAATGAGTTTAAAAGGCATGCATGAAAAGCAATATGCGTTCTTTCAAGGAATGCTAGGCCTTTAATTGTTACTGAAATCTGTAATGAATTGAATAAATCTTAGTTTTATGAGGAAATGCCTCCAAAGACATCAGGCACGCACCAGCAGGCTCCTCCTATCACCAGTAAAAACAGTTCTACGTGCAGCAGCGTTAAAAGACTTAGTCGTGATTTTAAAAGATGGTGGCATCTGTAAGGGGGAGGAGGAGGGGGGCGGTGTTGATATTTCGTTTTTAACCAGGCAATCCAGTGCAACAGTCAGGCAGCCCTACTTCACCTTTAAAAACTTGTAATGCTGCTCCAGATCTTCATCCTTAAAGCCCGTCCCGATCTGCAAGAGATGAGAGGAGATGAGAAAGAGATGCACTCAGACATACAGATTCCCTCGTGGGGAGACAGCAGACATTTGGCAGCGATCAGCAGAACAGAACAGAAAGCAAACCCCCCCGCCCCCCCTCCACAACACGAACATCTTGTCTGCCTGATTCGCCTAAAGTGTCGCGCCGCCTCTCGAAGGACTTGAACTCGCTGAGACGCCAGAAACACCTAACAGGATGACACACTCGCTGAAGAGGGAAAGGATGAAGGGGTGTGTTATGGAAATAAAGCATTTTGTCGCCCACAGACAGAATCAAGTGACCGTGAGTTTTACTGTACGAGTCTGTAGCAGCATTCAGAGTTTAGAGGTGCTTAAATCAACTGCGAGACCTTTATGCATTATTTATCTGTTGTCTACCGAGCCAAATGTGCTACGCTTTGTTAGGAGAGCGAACCCAACACTTCTTACACTCAGCCCATTATACTGACTTGTTTGTTTGAGGACTGATAATCAAATCCCACCGGCAGCCTAAACCAATCAATGCCGGTATCAGAAGGTGAGACGTTACCAAAACATGACAGATGCTCCCAACATGTGGGCTTTGTCCCAAAAAGTTTGCTTTAGTACAAGAAACTAAGTTCAAGTTCTTGGAGCTGGGGTGATGAAAATTATAAACAGCACAAGTCTAGTGATGACGCATATGTGTATGAAGTTTTGTTAAATTATCTTGAGGGGATCAGAAGGAGATGTAAAAGGTTGCGGACGTACGAACGCAAACAAAAAAAAACAAAACGTCTGCCTTTCAACAAGTGTATAAAAAAAGTGTTTTTTTTAGAACAAAAGCAGCAACGTCACTAATGAACCAGTTCAGGTCCAAATAACAACCAGTTGCCATTATTGCCTTTTAGGAGTTGATAAAAGTTAAACGAAGCCCCTCGGTCTGCAGGTGACGATGTGACTGAAGGCCTTTGCAGGACGCGTACAGAGATCGGATCATTAGAGGGGAAAGTGGGTCAAACTCTGCCGCCACTCTTTGATTTCTTTTCTCTGCCTTTGTTTTTCCGCCCAGCGCAGAGGGAGTAAAAGGATGATGAAAAGCAGCAGCGCACTGGCGCACAGGACGCTGCAGTCGCATGGCATAAACCCTTAATTCCTGAGCGAAAAGATAAATGACGTGTTTGTTCACTTTCAGCTGCGCGTTTCTGTCGTCCAGCTCATGCGACGTATGGAACAGCATTAATTTTCACCAATTCCATTGTTTACATGAGATATTTAGACCATATGCAGTCAATAGTCTCTTATTTTATTCAAACCATTAAAGTAATTGTGGCCTGCTACCAAACTGCAGTCAACGCTCCTCAGGAGGTCCTGGTGTGGACACAAAAAAATGAACTCCTCATCTGCCAACATTACAGCTCCTACAATGTAAATAAAAGGTTCCTCCTTTGGCAGCAATAACTGCATTGTTATATTAAATCAATAATATTTGGGTTCTGAGGAAAAATTCTTAACGTTATTGTAACTTTTCATCTGTTGATAGCTATTTGAGTGGCCTCAGATTGGACAAATATTTAGTTCTGACCTCTGATCTAAAGAAAATGTCATAACCATTAATGCCATTTTATTAACATTTATAATGAACATGTAACAAAACAAAAAAGGATAAAACTATTAGTTTGATCGACGACATCCTCACTTTAGTTCAGAGACCTCTTCGCTCGAGGTCGTGTGTCACTGTGGCAATTAGAAGCTGCTCCGTCGCAATCAGGTGTTTTCCATGAGGAAAAATGGTGTATTTGTTTGCAAATTACGTTACCACGGTAACTCGAAATGCCAATAAAAGTAACAGCACGCATCACCGTGCCGAGCCGGTTGTTCTGATGCAACGTTTGTGGGGGTACACATTGCGGTTCGGGCCACATTAACACGTCCCAGTAACACTCTCAACGACGTGCACGGAGCACTGTTACCTTGCAGACGGACTGAAACTCCTCGTTTTCTTCATCGTAGCAGGCCAGCAGGAAGCCACCGTACGTGCCCGTCCTTTTGCCTTTTCCCAGGTAGGCGCCGATCACACAAAGATCCATGGTGTCCCCCACTCCTTCAAGGTAATCCTTCTTCAACTGGGGGGAGGACAAAGAGGAAAAAAAGCTACACGTTTCATAATGAGCCAAATATTGATGGCGTATTTTAGTTGAGTTACAATAAAACAACGGTTTCAAGAAGGAACTTGTCAAACAACACTGTAATTATTAATAAAATAAAGCCATCTTTGTTTGTGTCTGAAAAATCTTGCTGATATATACTAAAAAATAATAAAAATAAAATCACCATTAATTGAGAGCCATGACTGAACCGAGTGCTTATCAAATGAATCTTACAAAACAGAAATATAATAAAACAGCTGTTTTAAAATCAAAACAACCTGAATTAAATATTTTTATGCAAAACCATTTATTTTGCATTAATGAAGACCATTGGTTAAAAAAAAAAAAAAGTTTGACTTTTTAACAATAATATGCAACTGCTTTGGGCTTGCAATAATAATGAAAAAAGTTTAGCTAATTTAATCTTTAACAATTATTTAGCTAATTTTAGCTTTTAGCTATACAGGCAGTCCTCGACCTACGAACGGGTTCCGGACCTAAGAACCGTTCGTAGGTCGATTCTGCCGTAA
>JARVLU010001586.1:29917827-29928594 GCA_031762415.1 Simpsonichthys santanae
GGCTTTAAGAATCTGTTGGACTCCTGGCAAGAACCAATGCAGACATGTTCCTGTTTTTAGTTTTCTACATTTGCCTTGTAATCTAGCTGTTTTTACTACTTTTTGTCATTTTATTTTAATTTGTTTGAAATATAAATCTGTATGCCTCTCTTTTGATTGTCGTTGTTGCTGTTGTCATCATTCTTTGTTGAAATCAGGTCTCTCTTGTTAATGAGTCCTTGAGGCTCAAATAAATAAAGGCCTAAATAAAGGTTGAATTAATTAATTAATTTATTTGAAGTTGGCTGACTTGATCCACTCCCCTGATCAGTTGCTGGTGGTACTGAACCCCACAGCTGTTTGCTAACTGTGTGGAAGTATTTCAAAGAGAACGGATAAGTAGAAGACATTGCCTGGGAATATACGGATCTGCTCCTCAACAACCTCAACAATCTCACCGCTCAGTCCCTGGAAAAGTGATGAAGGCCTCAATCATCATCACTATAAACAACAAGAACATTAGTAACATATAAGAGCAGTTTAGGAGTTATTGACCGCAGAAAGCCAAGCCAGCAAGCTCTCTGAAGTATCAACAACGAGCCGGGCCGGCGGCAACCATCAGTGTAAACCATTCGGAGGAGAGAGTCACTGATGAGCCTGAGAAGCTGCTTAACAAGCTGCTTAATGAGTAGCAAAGATGAAAAACAGAAATAAGCTATGCCTGTACATACTTAAATCATTTGCCAAGAAAATGGAAGTTCTGCAATCAGCTTACTGTAAACCACAATTACTGTTTTTTAACCATATGAGTTGCACCTTTTTGCTGGTGGTTTTTGTATTGAACGTTTTTTGAATTTGCACCTTTTTGCATAAATAAGTCCTGCAACTTATACACCGAAGCAACTTTTGTCCCCCCCATATTTATAAACCAATTTTTGGCTGAGATCTGACGATTTCATTCATTCTGACATGGAAAATATTGAGCACTACCATTTTCAGCCGCTAGAGGTTCTTCGACTAATATGGCAAGCCAAGTATCACATTAATAGGTAAAAGTGGCTATTAATGAGACACTTGGCTTCCATACCAAGCCACCTTTGTCTCGCTCCGAAACTCCTGGAGGAAACATCAAATCAGCTGCATTTCGCCGCACCGCCCAGGAGAAATGCAGCTGATTTGACCATTAAAGTGCATTTATTAAGAAAATAATCAACTGAGACTCACCTTTATTATAATGTTGAGCAAACAAATAATTGTTTTTAGATGGTTATCTTGTTAAATTTCGAAGAAATGCACAGTGAGTCTTCCCACTGCGTGCTCCCACAGCCGCAAATCGATTTTTTTTTAAATTCAGCTGATTTTAACAAAAAAGTGCATTTATTAAGGAAAAGTTCAACTTAGACATCTTTGCTATAATGTCGAGCAAACAAATAATTGTTTTTAAGTGTTAATCTTGTTAACTTGTTAAAGTCCCCCCATGCATGCCGCCGTGGCTGCCATTTGGTAACCAGATGATTTTTGGCACAACACTGGCCCACATTTCCAGATTGTCAGCGGTGACGTGTAACAAAACCGAGTCAGAAGTGACACATAATAGATGCAACTTATAAGGCGAAGCGACTTAGTTATATATTTTTCCACTTTATTATACATATTTGGACTGATGCGACTTATACGGTGGTGCGATGTGTAGGGCAGCAAGTACAATTCCTTAAGTGTACAAGCTGAGGTAAAACTTTTGTTTTACTTTTACAGCTGATATTTTGTGAAATCAAAACAACTGAGGGAGGTCAGACGTTTGTAACTAACAGGAGACGCTCTCTGGGTCTTCTTAAATGTTGGTAAGCTATACCTACAGTCAGAAAGAGCTCTGTAACAGAGCAGGAAGATCTAAGAAAAAAAGAGAGAGGTGGAAAGCAAGAAGCAACAAAGTATTCCAGCCAGCTTTGAAGAAGGGATTCATCGGATCATCACTGACTTAAACTGCCTGGTGCATCAGAGTGGCCACCCAGCAGAAAGTGTTTAATGTGGAGCAGTAAAAGAACAGCTCCTAGTCTTCCCCGAGCTCCTATTAGTGCTGTCAGTAAAGAAACAAATAAAGCTGGCATGTAATAGGAATAAAAATGAACTGCCCAGCAAAGACTGAGTGAGGAGCTACACAAAGCAGAGCCACTTGTTTAACCCACAATTTATTATAAGGAATTGCCTCTTTTTGCTTCTTTTGAATAAAAAACATAATGAACATTTTCTGGTGTCGTGCCTCTTTAGTAATTAGGACAAACAACAAAGAAGTGGCTCAAGATGGCCTGTTCCCCTCAACACAGACCATCACCAATACAGCTATTATTTAACACCATGTTGTGGGTAAAACTGGTGAGCACAATTAAACTAAGGTGATACTGGACCACGGAGGAAATGAACACTGGAGGGTTTATAGTTTTGTTTCAACTGGACTTCCACCCTTCCATCTGCATCTCCTCATAAAGCACACAGAAATGTCATGACTGAGACCAAAACATGTTCAAATGTTTCAGTGTCATTAAAAATGAACTAACATTTGTAACGTATGACACCTAAATGGAGCAATTTGTAATAAAGCAACTAAAGACCAAATAAAAACTTTGTAAGACCTTCAGACAACCTGAAAAACTCAAGACCACCTCAAAAGTTGCAAGAAAAAGTTTGTCTCTCAGCCACTACCTCACCACTCTTTAGCTGTTTAATAACAGAGTTACAGTTTCTGTGTTAGCGGAGTTTGATTAGCTGCGGCGGCCATCTTGGATAAGGTTAACTAGTAGATGTACACTCAATAATTGCTTTTACAGTTTAAATAAAATCTGCTCACTGCTAGGCCTGTCACAAGAACAAATTTTGCTGGGCGATTAATTGTCTCAGAAATTATTGCGATAAACGATAATATTGCTTGAAATTTGACAATAATCGATAATAATTGTTAAATTTAAGACGATGTTGGTTAATTTTATTTTAAAGAGTAAAAGGAGGGGTCAGTGAAGAGCACCGGAGTTGAGCCTTTTGTCATCCAGTGTCTTCAGTAGAAAAAGAGACACACAAAGAAACGATAAAGCCGATAAATGAAAATGGAAGTCAATAATTTTAATTTATCATGCAATTAATTGATTTATTGTTTATAGTGACAGGCCTACTCACTGCATCATCAGATATTTTGCCAACAGACAGACACTGGCAATTACAAGATTGCCAGCCTTTCATGGTGGCAAGGGAAAAAGAGAGGTGAATTAAAGCTTTTTGCACTTTACTATATGTATCCAATAATTCTCATTAAGCAAAATAAGTTCATTTTGACAGATTTTTTAAGTGCTCTGTACCTCATAAAATCGGTTTGAGGTCAGTAGGCACCACCAGAAATAATACATAAGGTGCAATGTCAATTTTTGAGAAAACTCAAGGATTTTAAGTGAGTCTTATAGTCTGAAAAATACGGTATACAAGAACACTCAAATAACCACTTGAATTAGTCAGTACAATACTAGATTCAGAAAATACTTGATACCTCTAGTCCTACTGAGTAATACGTTTAACTTTTGCCATTTTGACACACCCACTGCCAAAAGCAAAACTGTGTATGCGTGTGCATTTCACAATTGAGCTTAGAAAACCCGTTAGTGGTCGTTGCAACAAGTCCAACTTTTCTCAACAAGAGCAGATCTTAGTCCAAAACTCTTGCATTGACAAGCGGCGGACAACATGCATGCCTTCAACGAGTATTAGACGCCTTTAACAAAAGAAGCTAAATTTGACCTTAACCCACCAGGATCCTCTTAAGTGCTCCTTTTTAAAACACGCTGCAACAAAAGAAGCTCCTTCCTTCTTCAACAGTTCTGAAAAGTTAAATGACTCAGCTATCTGCCCTGATTAGCACATGCCATGTGGGAATTTATTGTGACGTTACAAACATCTGTTCACGGTTTAGAAAACAAGTGAAAGAAGGGAAAAACCAGCAGACAGATGTAGATTTATGTGGTACTTTACTGCAGTTTCTTTCTACAGCAGGAAAACAAACTCAGCAGGCACAGAAGCAGCGAGCGCGCTCAGATAACCTCAGGCAAACAGCCAAAGCCTCAGGTGGTTCTGATCTCTTTCTCACTCCCCACACAAAAAGATCCTCGCCAATCTGGCGAGCCTGCCCACAGCTGCAATTTAAAGTTAAACAACTGGCGGTCTTGACATCCATTAGCAAGACTCCTCATGTTAATGCATTGCTTTCCTAATGACCAGCAGTTGATTGTGACGACTGCAGGAAAGCAGAGGAACGCCTAAATATTAATGGGAAGTTGGAAACTGTAGGCGACTAGAAGAGACATGGATGAGAATAAGGCTGACAAACAAAACTGCAACATATAGATGAGTGAGCAAGACAATGGTGTTTTGGCTGTTATCCTCGTTGGTGTAAAAGCCCTCATTTGACAATCACAGCACAGACCCACTCTCACCTTTCCCCGAGGGCTGAGCTGCAAAGAGCTGAAGTGTTTTTACCTTGGGAATGCGAGAGATGATATCGGGGTATTTGCTGGTGTTGTCTTCCTGGTTGCGGCTGAATATCCGAACTTCACCGCTCTCCAGAATGTGAATCTGCAAGTGGGGAGTAAGTACAATTTAGAAAAACTGAATCGGGCGATTTAAAGAAGTCCGTCAGATAAACGCAAATGTTTTTATCAAGCCACTTGGATGAAGGTGCAGAAAAGATGTGCGCTGAAGCTTGTCAACAACAGCGCAGCACACGTGTAGATGGAGTTACCACTTCAAAGTGCGGTGAGGCAAATGGAGCCTTTTTGTTAAGACGTCAGCAAAACAATCAGTCCGGTGTCGGATTACGTGATTGAAGAGTGAGACTTCAAGCTGGATCTCAGCCAATTATCACTCGTAGTCTTTAGCGCATAATGAGTCAGGACGTCACCGTCGCACACTGACAGCAACAACAACTCGACATTCTGGTCTCAAATTCTACTTCAAAAGACACGTGAAAGCATTTCCTGAGTAATTTTGGAGTGCGTGTAACTGTAAAGTTACAGTAAACGTGTAAAAATATGATGCTCGAAACACAAAAAAGTCAAGTGAATTTTACAAATATTGGCCTTAACTATAGTGCACTAGTAGACACAAACACTCCTAACAGACTGATCGACGCCTTCATTTTAAACTTTACCATTTGACGTCACCTGAGTCTGTTAGCATAATACCTCATGATAAGGGTGCACTAATTGCAGTTTTCTGGCTGATCACAGATTTCTAAAAAAAGTCTGACCTGCTGATTCTGATTTTGTTTTATAAGCGACACTGTCCGGTGTTAATAAGGTCACAGTGCACCTTCAATTTTCCAATATTATTTTGTTGAAACTCATACCCTTGAACAATATTCTAGAAACAATACAAACTTGTTTTAACTGGCCATGAGTGAGTGCTCTGAAATGTAAATGAAATTTAGACAATTGATGTTAAAACTATTAAAAATAATAATAATAATAATAATAATAATAATAATAATAATAACAGATTTCCCCAAATTAAGGAAATCAGGGCCAATAAATCGGTGCACCCCTACCTCATGAACCAGTGGATGGATTTAAATTAATTGTTCAATATTTATTGGTTACACATCTACTAGTGATTAACACCAGTCAACTGATATTAAAAATATCAACTCAAAATATGGCAATAATTCAGTGTTTTACAGATATTGAGTTAACATTTGAATTATTTTTAATGTTTTTATGAAAATGGCAACAACTGTTTGTAATTGCTCAACACAAGATGACTTTAGTCTAAACTCCAGCATGAACGGCAGCGGGCAGAAGGCTGGGCTCTCACTTTCCTCATTAATTTATGTTCTTGACGTAAGAACTGTATTTAATGCACTACAATGTGCATTTTGTAAATAGAATAAAGTATAATAGAAGAATATATAGTAAAATGTGTAACATAAACACAGACAGCAGATTATTTGCTGTGGTCTTAATAAAAGAAATGTTTCTAAAGTAATTGTGCAATGTTCAAGTACTAACTCATTATCGGTGCTCAGTGTTGGTAAAGTACCCAAACTGAAGTACTTGTATTTGAATGGAGAAAAAAAAACATAGTAACAGGACAACCCTAGAATAAACAGCAAACACTAATTTGCAAAGACATGCATTTCATCACACTTCAAGTACTTTTAATGGAACAATTAAAAGACTTTATTAGTTACAGGCTACACACATCTTGGCAAATCAGTGTACATGATTTTATTATAAGTTTAGCATCTTAATTATGTGGTTTCTGGATGACATTTTGTTATCTGAAACAATGTGGGTAAAAAAAAAAAAAAAAAAAAGCTTGAGGGCTGAACCAACGTCTAGCAGACACACTGTGCACACATGCAACATATGGTAAATGCTCTGCACTTAAATAACCCTTTTTTTAAATAACAAGGCTCACAAAGTGTTTTGCATATTCACACGTTCACATGTAGCTGCTCTGCTAGGTGCTGTGACTGGTAGCAGTTTAGAGTTCATCATGTTGAGTAAAGATATTACATCTGGAGGTGATGTGGACTAAACTGCACTCCTTAATGTGTTTCAAGGCTGCAAACAATAAATGATCTAAAAATTATTTTCCAGACTGACTCACCGACTGTTGTGTCAAACAGTTTTGAAGTAAAAAATCAAAATTATTTATGTTTTAACTTCCACAGAGCAGGACTACTCAACTAAACTGCTCAGGGGGTGGACATCCATTAGTTATAGTCAGTAAGTTTGTTTTAAGGTTTAAAATCTAGTTTTATTTAAAAATGAACACATTGGTGGGCCAAACAGCTCAACTGTGGGCCTGATTTGGCCCCTGGACCACCAGTTGAATAACCCTGCCCTAGAGTCTGTAGTTAAAATGCAGCTGGCTGCCAGTTTGTTTAAGTCTGACTTGTGTCAAACAACCAGAAAGTCCATATTTTCTGTTTTGTGCACACAAATTCAGTAGATGAACTTTTAAAAATGGAGTGACCTACAGCTCAATAATGTGACTGCATGAACATTGTGTAGACACAAAAGGAGCTGCCGTCTCAAGGGGAACGCCACATTGAGATCTGAAATTGCATAAAAAACGTGACGCTTTGGAGACTTGAGAGTAATTGTGCAGCAGCAAAGTAAAATTATTATTTAAAAAAAAGATGAAAAATGACTGTGTGAATCATCTTTTTATGAATTTTCCAGCCAGACAACTGGATTTAATACAGCAAATACAAAAAGCAGGTGAGCACCGGTGCAACTCTTTATGCAGCGACAATGAAAGTGGAAAATGAGGTAGTTTATTAAACTGACTGACTCACCATGACACTATTTTGTTCACATAATAAATCAATTTAGGCTAAAGTCAGATATCTGCAATATCCTACTCCCTTCCTTTATTATTATTTTTTTAAATATGACTTTTTGCACAGTGGCACTGAATTCAATAATCAAACAACTCAGAAATGCCATTGTACCATATTTTCCGAGGTATAAGTCACTTTGGTGTATAACTCGCATTTATTATGTCACTGCTGACCGCTGGGAAACGTGGGCCACTGTCGTGCCAAAAATCAACTGGCTGACAAAAATCGGCCCCGGGAGTGTGCACGGGAGGACTCGCTGTTGCAGTTCTTCAAAATTTAACAAGGTTAACAATTATTCGTTTGCTTGACATTATAGCAAAGGTGGGCCTCATGTCAGTTTCATGTTCGTATGAATCAACATTTAAAAAGTCCGTCAAAAATTGCGTCATGAATATGGGAGGAAAAAACAACATAAGTCATAGGACTGGCAAATCTATGAAAAAAACTATGACTTATACGCCGGAAAATACGGTAGTTTATTTTGAAAGGAACATAAAAGCAGAAACTATGGTCACAGGTGAGCTCAAATTTACTGTCAGGATATATTCATCCCTCTTTACACCATTCACGTAGTAACAAGGACAATGTTCCATTATGAAAACAGTGACAAACTAAACACATTTTTAATTTCACACTGTTTGTTTTTGAGAAAGATTTGTTATTTAAGCCTAAACAATAGTAGAGATCCAAGCCCTGATCAGATAGCAATTATTAGCCTAATCTAGATGAAGACTTTTTGCCTCTTTGTATATACTGCATGCTCCATGACTGATGTCATGGCTGATAAGGTACAAACTAGGACTGAACGATTTCGGAAAACATTCTCATTGTGATTTTTTTTAACCTCAATATTGCGATTTAATATGCGATTATTTTTAAATGTCTTTTTCTCATGTATTTTTCAACAAACACAAGCAATAAATCATGTTTCAGTTGCAAAAAAAAAAAACTCCACTCTTTTCAAAACTCTGTTTCTGCATTTTTTTTTTTTTTGTGTAGCTCCAGAATAGCAACTTGACTAAAATGTGTGCGAGGGGTACATTCTGCACCGCTTATCCACTGTGTTTATCAAAGCTGTAAACCCAGGCTTGGTCACTATATTAATGGGCATCATGTCTTTCGATATGAACTCTGTCATTGCTCAAGTTATTTCCGCGTGTCGTTTTAAATTATGTTCATATGGAGTCAGTGTTTCCCTCAGTTAACGCCATGGCGGGGTGCTCCTCTCAGTTTGGTTTGGTTGGCGGGGTGCTCAGTTCTGTTGACGGAGTGGGGCACCCCGCGTGTATAATGGTAGAGGAAACACTGGGAGTAAAACCTTCGAACAGTTCGGCCAGTGATCCTGTCGGCTGCTACTTTGCTTACTTGAAGTTGAAGCGCTGGTCACTGGTACTCTGGCCAGGCAACCATCGTCAATGGCTTTGTGAATTTTTTTAAGTGTTGATAAAGATTTGTGGTGTTACCTCAAGAGGTAGCAACAGCAGCAAGGCAGGTTCTGCACAGTACATGTCGTTGCACAGCATTTTATTTTAAATAGCCAAAATAATTCCAAACAACGGACATTGCTGTTTGGTACCAAACTTTCAGATGTAGCTTCTGTCGAGCCTGACGCCGTTGTGCAACTGCTTAAAACACAGTGTTGACTTCTCTCGCTCCTTGCTCTGCTTTGCTCCGCTCACTTGCAAGTCGCATACCTGATCATGTGACCAGTCAAATCGCAGCCTTTGCGATTAAAAAAATCTCGTTTTATCATATCGCGATATTATTGCATATGCAATTAATTGTTTAGCCCTAGTACTAACTATTGATAACATCGCTTCAAGGTTGACCGAACGATCTCTTTGACGTGCTTCAGTGCAGCCGAGCTCTGCTCCATGCCTCGTTTGGTTCTGCTTTGCTCACTTCGTTTCTGAAAGCTTCAGTCTTTGCGGCTCGATTAGTGATTTATGACCAGACGGAGGCAACTTAAGGAACTGTTCTGTGAAAGTACCTATATAACAATAGCCAATCTAAACGTGTCTGTAATGACAGAACGAGCCCAAGCTTAAAAAAAAAAATCAAACAAACAAACAAATTAATAAATAAATAAGGATGTCACTGCATTTATCATCACAACCATTCACGATAGCGCACCAGCTGTCAGAGCGGAGGTGGAAGAAAAGGAAGCTGCACAAACTCAAATCTGAAAAAGGGGTACCATTAGGCAGGTGCTCAAAACAACAACTGTTCTTGAAATAATACATAAAATCCTACGGTCTTTTCCTAAAAGGCTACCTGCCGATAACATTCTTCTTTAAAATGTCATCTAAAATGATCTCTAATTTAAGCTATGCTAATCTACAATTCATTAACTACATAGTATGCGTTATATCATATTTAGGGGCCTTTTCTACATTAGCACCTCTGCAACAACTCATTCAGCTCATTTTCAGTTTTTCTTTTCTTCTACTTGCCACAATCTCAAACAGACAAACTAATAAAAGAAGACGAAAGCAGATGCAAAGTAATTGTGATTCATCTGCTGCCACGCAAGATGGTGACAGTCTTCTGGCAAGTCACAAACCACTTTCTCTCTCACGCTCACACACACTCATGCACTGATGGGGGGTTTTGAACAGTGAGTGTGTCACGAGTCCCCCTGCTGGTTGTCTGAGGTAAAGTCCACTGCAGTGAACAAACTGGAGCAGAAAAAAGGAAACGTCGGGGAGCTTTTGGCTTCATTCCTGCCGTCACATTTCTCTCTCCTGCTCTCATTCAACTCTGCTCAAAGGCTCTTTATTGGCACAACAGTCCAAATTGAACAAAACAGCTGAAGGGGTTTATATAGTGCCTCCCCGGCTGTCTTTTTCCTGTCTTGTTTCCTTAAATTTTCCACCTTCACTACAATGTGTCTTGCTCGCTCAATCTCCTGCCTGGAGTCTCACCTAGGCCTGTCACGATAACAAATTTTGCCGGGTGATTAATTGTCCCAGAAATTATTGCGATAAACGATAATATTGTTTGAAATTTGACATTAGGAATTGTCAAATTTAAGAATAAATGTTGGATAATTTTTTGTGTGTAGTACCTTTTTTGACCACCGGATGGCAGTATAAGACTGTCTGAACTGAAGGATGGATAGTGAGGGAGCAAGCAGTGCGTCTCTAAGAAAAATGGGAGGGAGGCCCCTTGACGTGACATGGGCTGTCCCTCGTTCCTGTTTTTTTTTTTTTTTTTGGTTTTCAAAATGGCAGCCGCTCGGTGTGGTTTGAGCTCTTTAGCATAGCGTTTGTCACACAAAGCTTTTAATTAAAAAAAAAAATCACTAAACAGGTTCTCAGCTTCTTTTTGCAGAGAAAAACAACTTTTAACACGAAGGCACGGGTTCAAACCGTGAATTTTGGAACTTTGACAAGACGGGGAAG
>JARVLU010001586.1:29986876-30000943 GCA_031762415.1 Simpsonichthys santanae
CATAGTAACATTGTTCTTAATTGTTAGCAAACTCCCCTGACCTTAACCCCAAAGAAAATCTATGGAGTATTGTGAAGAGGAAGATGAGATGCACCAGATCCAACAATTCAGAAGAGCTGAAGGCCACTATCAGAGCAACCTGGGCTCTCAGAACACCTGAGCAGAGCCACAGACTGATGGACTCCATGCCACGCTGCATTGCTGCAGTAATCCAGGCAAAAGGCGCAACAACTAAGTACTGATGCTGTTTTCATGCTCATACTTTTCAGTTGGCCAACATTTCTAAAAATACTTTTTTAAATTGGTCTTGAGTAATATTCTAATTTTATGAGATACTGAATTTGAGGTTTTCATTATTTGTCAGATATAATCATCAACATTAAAAGAAATAAACATTTAAAATACATCAGTTTGTGTGTAATGAATGAATATAATATACAAGTTTCACTTTTTGAATGGAATTACTGAAATAAAGCAACTTTTACATTATATTCTAATTTTATGACCAGAATATATATACACACACAAATTAAACTGAAAATCATAGAAAAAAAAAAAAAAAAAACACCCATCATCTAAAGAAAACCCTTCAAAAGATAACTTTCAAAAAGTTTGGTTGTTTGGGAACAAACATAAAGAAACGATGGACGACTCAAGATTACTGCAGAACTGCGAAACATCCAGCACCAAAGAATTCACATCAAGTGTTTAGTGTGCAGCTGCTCAGTGACAAAATATTTAATTAACAGAAAATTGTCCTTTAACCAAACCCAGAGAGAATCTCTCTGACTAGAAATATAAAATTTCATTAAGAATTAATAACACTGGAGCAAAACTAATACCAAAACTAATTTAAAAACGATCCGTTCCTCAGGAGTGTTAAAAACCTACTGCAAAAAATAAATAAATAAATAAATAAATAAATAAAAATTCCTTCTGCTCATATCAGCATTTTATGTAGAATATTATCATTACATGTGCAGATCCATGATGAGACCCAAAGGTCATACGTTTTTAGAAGCAGAGCAGTAAAAACTCCAAACTGGCCCAAAAATGTAAATATTAATACAAATAACACCGGCTCTTTTTGTTTTAATGACTTAAGCAGCTCTCATGAGTTTTTATAGTTTAACTGCCACCTCTCATCACATGTTCCTGATACAGCGTGTTGATTAAAACTACTTTAAAAGGTTTGGATTTAGAAATTGGATGAAATGCCTGACTGTGACCAGCTCTTTGACACAATCATTTTATAAAACTTCTTTTTTTTTTTTTTGCCTGTTCATGCCAACATCATGCAATGCTTTCAACATGGCCTGTAAATGTCTGCACTTTGCAGAGGCTCCTGCAGGTCGGGTCCAACATTGAGTGCTCATCTTGTGCCCTCTGCTGTTCATGGAGAAGAACACGACGACAGTCCAGAGTTCTGCGCTCCACATTTCTCCAGACTCCTCGTGAAAATTAGAACTTCCTGTTGTGTTGTTCTGCTGGTGACTGGCAAATGTTCTGAGCTGCACTGAATTTGACACAGAGTGACCAGTGAGCCATAAGGCTGCGTTTTGACGGCCCAAATTTACAAACTCACAGCCTATTTTCACATGCACAGCTCGCAAAACTGCATTCTTGGCACATTAATTTGCATCTGCAATACCCATTCTTAACCAAACCAAATGATAATTGTGTTTTATTCTATGCACAAATTGTTGATATTCTCCACCGTATGAATGTGTTTTATTTTATGGTTGGAGAGCCGAAGGAAAATTTCCACCTTGGTGGACAATAAAGTTTTATTTGATCTTATCTGCTTGTTTCTGGCAGCAGCCAGCCTGTTAATCTACCGGGGTTCACTTTTAGAAATGAAGACAGGCAGGACCAGTTTTTAATTTATTATTATTCATCATTGGTGTGTCTTTTAGACACAGATGTTCAGGGTTGTAGGGTTGAATGTTTAAACACTAAACAGAGGTTGACCAAAAGGCTTTACAGTTAAACAACAATTCAGTCCAGAAATGAGAGATGCTTTGGTCACATGCACGAAGGTGTTGACTGGAGTGGACGTGGCCAGGAATCAGGTCTAACGCTGCATTGTACGTTTTTGAAAGTTAAAATCTGAGACCTCCTCTTTTGGTTAAAGTTGTTTTGTCTCATTTGACATAAATGGCTTCAATCGCCTCCTCTCAAAGATTTGAAACAAGTCAATAAGTAAAAATCTAAATGAAAACAAGAAGAAAAGGACAATGAACTGTATAAAAGCACAACAAAAGAAAGTGTGATTATTAAAATCTTTGTTTACGTCAAAAGCTGAAGTAGAAAGGTGGGTCTTAATCGGGGATTTAAGTCTCTACAGTCTGAAATGTGCAGATGTTGGAAGAGGAGACTCTGTGGCTCCTGAGCAGGTGACAAAATACATCTCCAGAATTTACAGAAAGTAAATGGAGACAGGTTCGAGACACCCACGACAACTAAGTCCAAGCAACAAGACTGCCAGCCTCTGCAACTCACGTGAGGAAACAAGAATGCAACAGGTGCCAGTGTGAGTTAAAATACTCGGGAAACAATAAATTTGAAATTTCACCTGAAGAAGAAACACGGCGTTGATAGCCATGTTCTGTAAGCTCAATATCTACATTTGTTTCTTTATAACAGAAGGTAATCAGGGGCCTGGTTTTTTTTAAAAATGCACTTAAACATGAGAAATGTGAGACAATACTGAACAGGTCACTTACCGGTACTTTAAAAATGTTTATACAGTATATTTATTTATTTATTTTTTTATGCCTGGTGCCTGTAATAACAGAAATAAAATGGTTGAATTGTTTTTGTAAATTTATTTATATGTAAACGAGATGGGCATTTGATATCGCAATATATCGATGGCAGACTTGTAAATCCAATAGAATCGAAATCGTATCGTGTATCATCATACAAACAAATCAATATTGTATCGTGGTAAAGCTGGTGATTTACACCCCTATAATCTTAACGAGTCACGAGGACTCATTTACAAAAGGGACCTGTGCCAGACAGAACATATTGGACCTTATATTCCAAAAAATATAAAGTACGGTAGCCTTGTTGCATCAGACCAATGAAATTACTGAACAGGTCACAGTGGACCAACAAAACTTTTTAAATTATGAAACAATCTGCAGCCACTCGACATCGTGTGACTTGTGCATTTAAAATGGCACTCCGAGCTGAGTGGGAGGCTTGGACGACCGGCGACGACGGGTTTCGAAAGGCTGGACTGCTGCGTGATGAAGAGGACACAAGCTCAAGGGCGAATAAGTCTCGAGATGAAATTGACATTAAGAGCGACAACAAAAGAGACTGAGGACGAGTGTGACTAAGTATAATTGCTGCTCAATTCTGACACTGAAGAAGACGACTTTAGTGGTTTTAGTGCCCAGGAGGAAGATGAAGATAGTCATCAGGGAGTTTTCCTGGTAGGCTACAGTTTTATTTATTTATTTATTTATTTTTATCAGCTGTGTTACAATCACTGTAGGAAAAAAAATAAAAAAATTTACAGTACGTATTTAACTAAACGTAAAAAATATATATATTTCTGTGTAAATATCTCATGTTACTACGTGGACACTTGCTGCTTATAAAGTGTAGCCTATATATGTAAAAAAAAAATTATTTTTAAAGTTAGTGGGTGTGGTTTATATTCATGTGCGCTCAATAGTCCAGAAATTACAATAAGGCAAATTAGAGACGTCAATAATTTTAGACAACACGTAATTTCTTTGAATTTCTCTTTTCTCCAGCGTTTCAACAGAAATGTGATCTTCAGTTCATGCACGTGCCAGCTTGTTGCCCGGCGGTGTCCACTCACCATCAGCCCAGCAGTGGAAACGCTGAATAGCAAGCAGAGTAGAAAACACCACAAGCTTCGCCTCCGGGGATACCTCTGACCAATCGAGGAGCTGCAGAGGACACGAGTGGAAGAAACGCTGTTTAATCAGACATTTGAACAGCACAACAGCTCCAGATGTTTCAACACCAGGCGTTCATGAAAGCAGACACAGCCCAGCTGTTGTCATTAACAAAGGCGTTGTTAGAGCCGGCGTGTGTTCGCCATCATCATGAAACTGGAGCAGCAGAAAGGAAATCTTATCGTGCACACCGTCCATTATTTGTCCAATTATCTAGAATTGAAACAGAAATGAAAAAACAAGGGTGGGAGATGTTTTGTCCTCCTCATGAGCAAAGAAGTAAAATGTTCCTGAACCTGCAGAGCTGCAATAAAACATTAGGGATGAAGGAGATGTTTCAGCTTCAATAAAAGCTACAGGTAAGTTTTTGATCCAAAAAAAGTAGTTTTCTGACTAAAACTGTTCATAATTCTGCACTGATACATCTGAGCTTTGCTCTCACTCCTGACAAAAATAAAAAAAACTGAGATATTTTAACTATTCAACAGCTTTGGAAACCATACCAGAATTTTTTTTTTTTTTTTAAAGGCTGTTAAGTATTGGTAATTTTTCTGCCTAATTAAGAAAAAACACTGAACAATCAATCGATAAAAACATTGAATTTTATGACGTCTTGAATTCTTCAAGTCTAGGACTTCACAAATAAAATGTCATCAACTTGTATAGCAGGTGATGGATCAGCGCTTTATTAAAAACATTTGTCCTTTTTTAACCCTGAATTTTCTATTTGATTGTCCTTTTCATGGAGTTTCTATTTCCAGAAAACAAAGTAAAGCTCTCTTTGCTTTGAAGCAAAATACATTTTACAGGTGTACACAAAGTGTCTCCCCCACAAAGTGACCACCTAATAATTTGTTTTTTTTTATGAGTCTGTGAGTTAAGGCTCCAGTTAATACCAAATGTTTTAAAGGCAACGCTGAACGCCATAAAATATAATTTCCTTTTAGCTACTTACACTTTCCTGCAGTGTGGGCACCTGGCCAGCGTCCGGTCCGTGAACTCCGTCCACTGAAATCACAAACAGAAACAGGTGAGCCACATAATAATACTTTATTTTAAAGAGGAATAAATATAATAATGTGTCCATGGCGTATTAAAACAGACACATGGAGGCACAAAAATAAATAAATAAATAAAATAAAGAAAGGAGTAATTCTACGTCCTTCGCTGGCTGTTTATGTAGAAAACCTTCACAGGGTTAATGACTTTCCATTCTTCAATGGGTTTGTCCTGCTTAAGAGTGTGAAGGAGATTTAAAGGACACAAAACAATGCCAGTTATTTTCCATGAAACTAAACAAAGCTGTAAAACAGATTAGCGGTTTAAAGGCTAATAAACGTCTATACTTTCACTGAATTTGTCGTCATGCTGTGGAAATCATAAGGTTCAGGTTGAAAAAGGTAAAAGAACCCAGCTGGTGCCGTCAGCGACATAAAAAGAACTGAAAGGAAAAATGGACCCAGATACGCGTCGTCTGTCTGGGTGCAAACTCCGAGGAGAGCTCGAGCCCCAAAAGCAGCTCTGAGGATATCACCGCTGCATCTTTGACAACAAATTAACTGGCAACGCCACCCGAGGCGCAGATTTGCATTTTCATTCAGAGTTTCGATGTTTTAAACGGTCTGGAAAAGTCCAGCTGGGTGTTAAACCCCCTGCAGCATCAATCAGACTTCTTTCTGGAGAACCTCCATTTTGTTTCCTTCATCGACTTTTACCAACCTCCTCTCTCTTTCATCAGATTTCTAAACCATCTTCTCCCAACTCCAAGATTGTTAAAAGGGCAGTGAGGAAAAATAAAGTTGTTCCCCCACTAGCACAAAGAAGCTGTAATATATCAGCAGAGTGCTGATAGGGTTATTGATCTGACTCAACATTTTCTTGTCCTGATGATTGGATGTTTTGAGCTTTTCAATAATTGGCTGGCTTCAGAATGTTTACAATATTTAAAGACCGGACAGAGCTACTAAAACTGTCACCGGATACTTTAGAAGTTCAAAACTACTTTCTCTTTAAAGCATTTTTATTAAACTGTGGCAAAACGCATAAAATGTTAGGTAATTAAAATAATCTGCAAGGATTTTAGTACTTCGTCTCACCTCTTTCAAGTAAATTTAGCTCTTTTTTTTAAAGTTATTCAAGTAAAAACACGTTGAAAAAATGTGTCTGGCTCTGTTTGTTGAACGGTGGCACTGAAATGTGACTAAAACTGAAAAATGTTTTCAAAATGCCTCTAGCTCAGACAGACATTCTTATGCTTTTTCACTTTTAGTCTTGTGTCTAATAGGAAGAGAAGTTATACAGAAGCTCCTCGTTAGTAAATACCAAGACAGCATTTTTGGGAAAAACCAGCGGTGCTGATTGTTATAATCATTTTTGCACAAGAGTACTGCATGTGACAGTCAGTCTAGTGATGATAGAAATGTGTGTCAAGTTTTGTTTAATTATCTTGACAGGATAAGAAGTTATAGCCCAGACGAGCTAAGACTTTGTAACATTTGATCATGATTTGTGACTAGGAGTGCACCGATAAATCGGCCGGCCCATTTATTCACCCCGATTTCCTTAATTTTGGGAAATCTGAAGACTCACTCGGATTGAGCGAGGAGCAGACCGCTGAAGCCCCAGAGCTCGAACGTCCAACATAAAACTAACTTTACCGCGGTTTAATGTGGCGCTGTGGCTCTGCAGACGTTGCACGTTGCGGTCTTGCGGTGTTTAGTGTAAAATACTTCCACACAGCGGACATGTTACGATGAAAAGTTGGGCTAGCTGTTAGCCACAGTGCTGCTGCACGTTGTAGCTGGCTGCAAACTATGAAGTGGAGGCGGGGCGGGTCTTGTTACTCTGGGTTCATGAGACACGACTCCGTTCTGGAAATCCACTCCATAGTTTGAAGCCAACATGTGGAGACGTTTCATCAGACACAGATATGCATGAAATATCGGCAGGTTGGATCGGAACAATCCGATACGTAAATTATGCTGGTATCGGAGGCCGATACAGATACCAGACTGGATCGGCCCCTGCCCTACTTGTGACCTTGACCTTGGAGCTGGGGTGGTGAAAAGCAGTGTTTCCCCAACAACCATTATACAAGTAGGCCACCCCACCCTGTCAACAGAACCAAGCGCCCTGCCAACCGAACTACCCCCTTACCCCCACGTCGACAACTGCCGGCACTGACATAGTGCTAAGCTAGTGGCATGCAATATAGACGCTCTCCCTCATGATAAGTCGTCTACACCTCAACCACCCGCTCGAAAACTGTCCGAACAAATGGGTTGACCACCACGCAGCCATTTTTTTAATTGAAGACTGGGGGAGAAGACCCAGTAGCGATTACCGGTAGTTCTTGACCATTCGTCTGCGTGGCCTGCATCACTTTTTTCCTCTGCTGCCGTGGTACAGTTATTGCATCTGGTGGTTTTCCCATTTTTTGACGGTGTTTAAGGAGCTTCGCCTTCTGTAATGTAAAATAGCAAAAGTTCCTAACGATAGACATGGGGTGGGGGAGGAGCCTGATACGTCAGTAGCCGCCCCGCGCTACGTCTTTACCGACAGTTGTCGACTGGGGGGAGGAGGAGGAAGTTCAATAGGCACGGTAGGCAGGGGGCTCAGTTCTGTTGATGGGGCACCCCGCTTGTATAATGGTAGGGGAAACACTGGAAGAGATGAGCGCCCTGCCAAGGCACGTAAACTACTGGAAACACTGAAAAGTGTATGTGACACTCGGTCTAGTGATGATGTGCATGTGTATGAAGTTTCATTAAATCATCTTCAGCAGATCAGAAGTTACAGGTGGGACAAGAAACAGTTAAGACCAACGAATACGTCCGCCTTTCGACAGGCGAATAAAAAAAAATGGCGATTAGGGCGGCCATGAAATCCTTAAAACATCAACGTTTTCTATCTGAATATTAAAAAAAAAACTGACTGTGATGCAGAATCCTGTGAGTATTTGGTTTAAACGTGTTTTCGAGCAGAGAGCTGGTACCAAGAAGGTGTTGCTGCAGTGTCCACAGGAAACCCGGGCTCCAGCAGGCTGCGGATCAGGACTGGCCGGGCCAGGATGAACCGGGCCCAGATTTATTATCCTCTTACTGGAAGGAGACAGACAGACAGAAAGTTGGCACACAAGTGAATCCTGAGATATTTCAGAGTAAGTGCAAACTACAGTCATTACGCCCGATGTTTCTGAGCTATTGTCTCAAGGTTAGACTGCAGCGCTGCTTTACAGAATCCATCAGCAGCCGTCATCTCATTACTATATCCAGCGCTTCTATAAAAATCAACCTCCTGACACAGACGGCAGCTGAGAAACACCGAGATGTGTCTGTTTGAGTCAGCATGTCTGGTTTGAATGCAAAACAGCAACACCGGAGCTAAACTCTTAAGAGTATTAATGAAGGGAGCGGTGCCTCCGTGAGAAGTTCATAATGAGGAGCTTACTGAGATTTGTGAGCAATAAAGCTAAATATACACAGTTATGCAAATGTTTCTGTGTGAATATTTCAGCATAATAATAAAGTTTACTGTTCAAACACAGCAGGTACAGATTAAGCCAATTAATTTCAAAACAAGATTCAAAAAATAAGACTGAATACATCGAAGACCTAGATCCTTTCAGGCTCGACGCCCTACATGCCAGTTTTACAACAAAAGCATCTATAGTGAAACGGGACGAAGTTAAAGCTGCGTTAGTCAAATGTAAATTATAATATGTGTGATTTTTATGGGATACAGTTGTCCCTCGCTACTTCGTGGTTCGACTTTTGCAGACTCGCTCTTTTGCAGTTTTTCAAAGTAAAATTGTACACGACACCGTCAACTGTAATATTACTCATGTGATTGGGACTACAGTAAAAATACAGTGAAAAGTTTACAAAAAATACTTTGGACACAGACGCTGCCATCTTGTAGTTTTCTCTCAATAGGCCTACACTGTATCGCCACTCAAAAGGACTACATGTCCCAGAAGTCCCAACACTGCTTCCAGCCATTGCCTTCTGCTGAAATGGAGGGAAAGTTTTGATCCGATCCAAAAAGGTTCAGTCCTCCTTATTCATAGTGACTTTGGCGCCCAGCGGATCCAGAGAGCCACAAGGAACGGAGCAGGAATTGGACCAGAACTGGAGCTCCAGACTCACTGGACATGAGTGCCGCCCGCCGGCCCACGAGGCCTCCCGAGTGAGGAGGTCTGGAGGTCCGGCATTCTCTCCAGAGCCCAACTGGACTTCCCCCCATCCAAATTTGGACTCGATCCAAAGGTCCGGCTCCCTCCAAAACCGTTTTGATGCTCAGGGGCTGCAGAAAGCCAGCCAGAACCGGACCAGAACTGGCAGGATAGGTCTGCCAAACCAGAACCAAGCCGCTGTGTTACGCAGAGCTGGTGAGTAAAATTTTGCAGTACTGTACAGTAGATACGTATGTTGTTAAAATTTATTTACTTTTATTAGTTGACTGAACTGTTTTGGTTTGTTGTTTCCACTCAAAAATCTATTTTTTAACATAAGAAAAATACTTAAATAAATACAGTGTTTCTACTTTGCAGTTTTTCACTTATTGCGGTTGTGTCCAAATCTGGCTTAGAATATGTGTTAAGGATGACTTTCAGCTACTACCACACAAAATTTAGCTCGTGTGTAAAACTGATGGAGTTATGGTCATTTTTGTGCTGGGTAAAGACTCAGCTGTGGCAGCCATCTTGAACTGAGTTGACTCCAACACTTAAAAGTTGTAGATGAACATCCAATCATTACTTTCTGACAAATTCATTTATGAGTTACAATTTATACACATGAGGCAACAAAAGTTGAAAAATATATATTTTTAAATAAATAAAACCTAAAATGTTGCCGTTCCACATTTTATGCCTCGGGCACAAACAGAATTTATCTCTCCTACCAAAAAGACCAGGCTGCTGCAGCTTGATGTCGACGAGCTGCCAAAAGAAAGAAAAATCAATTTTCTGTGACTGACAGATTTGAGTTTTAACTAAATAAATGTGGCACCAAGTGCTAAGAACTGTTTCCTTTCTCAACTGTAATTATTTTTCTGTTTTCGTATAAGTTGTTCTAAATTATATATTAAATTATTTGTTTTATTAGTCAACACTCTGTAGGAAATTCTGATAAAGAAAATACATATACTGTATTTTTTAATTTAATTCCATTTGACATTTAAAAGTGTCCTAATTCACAATAGAGATGCATTTGGGCCTAAAGATTCCAGCCATAGATTAGTTTTTCCGAGCCTCACCCAACCAATTAACTGTAATTACAGGCCCGAACTAGAAAAAATAAAAACTTTTTTTTTATTTAATAAGCTTTTACTGCTTTTGTAAGCACATCGGTTCGACATTAAAGTTTTAAAATCATATTTCAAAGAAAGGAAGATAAGATTTTTTTTTTAATTAAAAAGTCACCAAATGGATATTAACATACAAAATGAATAGTCTAAAAAAATCCATTCTGAAGATAGGCTGTTATACAAATGAACACAAATATTTTTAGACCAAAATTATTTGGAATAATATAGAACAAGGCTATTTTAATTGAACACGCTGCTCGCTTTGGCTTTTGCAGCTTCAGACGCTACAACTTCCTCCACTGCAGAAGACAGCAGGGTGCGGAGCAGGACGCACACGGCTGATGATCCGGTTGTCCATCCGAAGCTTAACGTGACTTTTTTTTTTTTTTTAATCTCTTTCAACTGGCCGGTCAACGGATGCATGAGGCCGATGATCCAGTTGTCCATCCGAAGCTTAACGTGACTTTTTTTAATTATTTTTTTTATCTCTTTCAACTGGCCGGTCAACGGATGCATGCGGCCGATGATCCAGTTGTCCATCCGAAGCTTAACGTGACTTTTTTAAACAACTCAACTGGTCAGTCAGTGGACGTGCACAGCCGATGATCCGGTTGTCCATCCGAAGCTTAACACAACTTTCTTTTAATCTCTTCAACTGGTCGGTCGGACCTGAGCGTGCACCTGACACACATCAGCAGGTTTCACTGTGCTTTGTAGAGTGAGTTCTCCTGTTTTCAGATTTTGTTTAATACTTTCCAGCTCCATAATGTTGCTTGTTGTGGACCAATTACAAATCCTCAGATGTGTGATAAGAGCAAAGGGTGGGCGGGGCCACACGTGCAATTAAAACCGCATCAAAATCTCGACCCGGCCCGCCCATCAAGCACATAATTTTGGCCTGACCCGGCCCAAATTTCTGGTCAAGTTGAGTCGGGCCCGACCAGAAATCGCAGCTCTAATTCGCAAATACCTGCAACTCATTACCCGTCTGTGTCAGGTAGAGTTTTGTCACCTAACGCGGACTAAAAATGGAAAAATGAATGTTTATTATAGTCTAAATTCTAAACTAAAACACTTTATTTACACAGTAAACAGCCTAATATCCACACAGACACATTTCTCACAAAGCGTGCCATGCAGAAGTAAAAAACTGTGATACGGCCTTATAATAAGGGTGTTGGTCCCTCAGTCTGGCTCGCTGAGCTCCATGTGTGGACCGTGCTGGGAGCACAGCCTTAATTGAAGGACTGCTGTTCCCGCTCGCTTCCTTTGCCTCAATGTTGCTGCACTCCTGCACACAAACACTGAATGTCTTACCAGTATGGTCGGGGACAAGCAATCCTCTGAGAAGAGACTTTGCAGATGAGAAGACAGTTGCAGGGGCAGCGAACGTACTTCTTCCCTGTTGGGGCGTTCTTAATGGGCTGCAGAGGGAGACAGAAACACTTGAGAGATAAGAAACTAGCAGAACAACAGATTAGAAAAGGAGGAGATAACGAGCCAATTATAAGTGATGGGTTATAACAAACAAACTAAACAGGAAGGAGAAATATATTTTTATACAAGTAGCTGAACGTGGCTGTACACAAACTGAAGGTTAAGGGAATATTTTATCACCGCAGGAGTTAAATGACAAAAGAAAATGTTTTTAAGAGCCTGTGTAATAATTATTAGAAAGTTATGATTTAAACTAGACATAAAACAGCAAGCATTTATTACGTTTAATCAGAGATATATTCAAGCTTAAAATCAGATGCAAAACTACAAGTTTACTCTTAATAACAGTAAACATGCTCCAAATTAACGTTTTTATTTTCCACTGCCTCTTTGGGCACTTCATTCAGTTCAGTTTATTTAAAAGCACCAAGTTACAACAGAAGTTGTCTCAGGGCACTGAACGAAAACGTTCACACACGTTAAAAAAGCTCGTTAGTAAAAATTATCTGAGGAAGCAGCAGACTGCGTTGAATCTTCACGTTGTCGTAGTCTCCCATCCTGAGCACCTGCTTCGACCGGCTAATCAATAACTTTAAAAAAAAAGTTATTCTTTTAAAATAAACACTTTATTTTAACATATGTATTTTTCCACTGTTAAAAACATTAATTTGTTAGATTCTGACTTTTCTGATGAAACAAGTCTCACAACAGTCTAAAATGTGTTAAATTAACACTCCACATGCTCCTCAAAGTTGTGGGATGTCTGAAAACAAGAACGAGCCAAGCACTGCTCCGCTGTTACACGATTCCCACCGTACGAGCTGAGAAATCTCTAGTTGTCACTCGAGAGGCACAGACAGTGACAGCTTACTTCGTCAGTTTCAGTTTCTCTCTTGAGATTAAATTAGTGTCATTAAAAAAAAAGTGGGTTTTACTCGACACCGGGAATCTAAAACTAATGAGCCCCGGCTTATTGAACAAAGGTTATTTGTACAAATAAAATGTAAAAAAAAAAAAAACAATACTATAATCAACAAACAATAATCAACTTTTTTCTTCTTCTTTCGGCTGCTCTCTTCTTTAAGGGTCGCCACAACAACCTAACTCGCACGAAGACCTGGCAATGGTTTTTACTCCGGATGCACTTCCTGATCCAACCACAGACCACCGAGCTACCACAGCCCTCTGTGTGGAGCAGAGAGCCACCGTCTAGGGCACCCAGGGGGGAGCAGATGGAGGGGGTTAAGGACCTTGTTCAGAGAACCAGGGTGGGGCAAATGAAGGTGGAGGCAGGTGTGGGTGCTTCACCTATCCCACCCACATTTTGATGTCAGTACGGAGAGTTGAACCAGCAACCTTCCGATCACAGGCCTACCTTCTCTAACCTCTGAGCCACCATAAACATAATTAACATTAAACAGGCTTTTAAATTAAAAGAACTGTTTCTCATTTTATTTTATTTTTTATGTTTCTTGTATTAATATTTTAAAGTTTTAATATATATATATTGATCCCCCCCCCCCCACCCAATGTTTGTATATTTTAACTCTTGAGGCATTCTTTAAGGCAATATGACTTCCAATGAAAATTAAATTTGCCTTCGGCTAACTTCAGGACATATACATTTGGATTGTTTAAATGTTTATTAATACACCCTTTTTAAATAAAAACTAAAATTATTCATTTTATTAGAATATTGCAGTTTTTGGTAACTGTACTCATGTACAGCTTGATAATCAAAATGCAACAGTACATTAAACAACAAAAACACCTATTTGTCCACAGGTCTCACAAGATAGGCTGGAGTTACATCATGGAGTTACAGCAGCAGATTTAAGACTGTCCTTGGGTCAAAACGAACCTCCAAGGCAGAAATGGGCAACATATGATTGGAGGGCCAAAAGTGGCCCTTGGACAATCCCCACCTGGCCCAATATATACTTAATTATAACTTTTAAATAAGTTGAAGAAAACATGCATTTTATCAATGAAACCTTTAAGAAATTAAATTAAACATATTGTGAAAATACATGAAAAACATTTGGATTAGGATTAGGACAGGCTAAACATCTTTTTAAGACATGTTTCAAGAACTAGACTGACCTTTATAGACTCAGCGCAAATGTACAACTTTGTTATTTGCGTATTCAAACTAGTCAAAAGATCCAGTTCACAGAAAGATTGTCTTATACTCCTGAAGAGTATTTAAGAGAAAAGTCTTCCTCAGTCTTAAAGAAGGGCTATTTTCCAGTTCCCTGTGGCTCTTTGATTGCCTTAAATATCTTGATTTGGCCCTCTGAAAAATAATACAGGCAGTCCTCGACCTACGAACGGGTTCCGGACCTAAGAACCGTTCGTAGGTCGATTCTGCCGTAACTCG
>JARVLU010001586.1:30006346-30017725 GCA_031762415.1 Simpsonichthys santanae
ATCAGATGTGACCAGAGGGGCCCATCTGTGAATTAGATTAACGAAGACCTTAACAAACCCCTACTGCGAGGTGTGGTAGGTCAATCTGCATATGTTTGTATGTATGTATCTTATCTCATTTATCTCATCTTGTTTGGGGAGTGGTGGCGCAGAGGTTAGAGACGGTGGGCCTGTGATCAGAAGATGGCCGGCTCAAGCCCCAGTTCCGACAACATCAAAAAATGTGAGTGGAAAAAGGTGAAACACCCACACCTGCCTCCACCCTCATTCGCCCCACTATGGGCACCTGAGCAAGGCCCTTAACCCCCACCACCTGCTCCCTAGGTCTCTTTTGAAAATGAGTTCTTGTGGCTCAGTGAGACTAACCTGGATAAATAAAGGGTAAATGAAAAATAAAATCTCAGCTTTATAACTTGAACCCCACACTCACTGCCCTTTGAACTGAGATAGCTTCTCGGATGAGAAGCAAAACATCTTATGTTACAAATAAAGTCCAGTTGTTTTTGTCTTGAACTATTTTGAAAAATTATTTCATCTTCATCTACTTCTATCGTTTATCTAGCTAGGTCTCAGAGTCAACAGATCCCAAAAAGAAACCCAGACATTCTTCTCTGCAGTGACACTTTATAGCTTGTCCTTGGGGACTCCAAGGTGTTCCCAGAGCAATTCATTCATCATTTATTTATACACGTTAATCCCATTGGGCCTCGGGGACTCATTTACAAGAAAGACCTGAATAATCAATCAATCATTAATCAATAATCCCTTCAGTGTTTTTTGGGTCTTCCTCAGGGCTTCCTAACAGTGGGACATGCTCAGAAAACCTCTACGCATCCTAATCCGATGTCCAAACTCTTTTTGATGCAGAGGAGCAGCGGCTCCGCAGGCTCCCCCAGAATGATGGAGCTACTCACCTTATCTCTCATATCTCATCTGCCTCAGTGCAGACCAAACTTAGCAAAAGGACCTTCTCTTACTCATCTCCTGTAACCTGGAACACCTTGCAGAAAGCTCTGAAGTTGTCGACTTTGACCTCTCTAAAGGATTTTAAACAACTGTTAGGTTCATCGCAAAAATCAATGCAGTCCTGGTTTTGGTATTTCACATCATTTTGAGTTGTTTTTATATCATTTATTTTATTTTCATTTTATATGCTTTTATATGATTGTCTATTGTTGTTTATACCTCATCTGTGTTCTTTGTTTAAAACAGGTCTCTCTTTAAATGAGTCCCCGTGACTCAATGAGACTAACTTGTATAAATACCTGTACAAATACAGAGCCCGGCCACCCTGTGAAGGAAGCATGTCACTTGAATCTGGGATCTTGTTCTTTCTGTCATGATCCCAACCTTATGTCTGGTGAGCGTTGGACCAAAGACAGGCCAGTAAACTGAGAGTTTTGCCTTTTGACTCGGCTCTTTCTTCATGACAGATTGAAGCAATGCCCTCATTACTGAGGACAAGGCCCCAATTCGTCCATCTCCGGCTCCATCCTACCACCACTCATGAACAAGACACCTTAAACTCCTCCACCTGAGGCAAATACCCATAGGGGTCAATCCACCTGTTTTTGGTCGAGAGATATGGCCTCAGACTTAAGAGGAACTGACTCTTGTTCCAGCTGCACAAGATGTGAACTGCCCCAGTGAACGCTCAAGGTCTTGGCCTGAAGAAGCCAGCAGAATCACATCCTCCATATAAAACAGAAATGAGACCCTGAGGATCCCAAACCAGACACCGTCTTCTGCCCGACTACATCTCAAGGTCCTGTCCATGAATACCACAAACAGGATCAGATCAATCAAAAGTCTACATGAAACTGGAGTTGCTTCATCCCAGGAGATTAATTAAAAAAATATTTCACAGTACATTTTTAAATACAAAATCCTTTACATAAAAAGTATGTTGGATCTTTACCTGAACCTTGCTCGTTACTGAGCGATGTGACAGACACATAATACTAATAATAAACATATTTATTATATTCACTCGTTTTCAAATCAATTGTTAACTTTTGAAAATCAAAGCATTCACAGAAATACACTGGATTTCCTTGCATCATTTATGTTTGCTTGCTTTAAAGTCTATAAATCAAACAGTGCATGGTTTATACAACTGACATCATGTTCACTCCTTTCTCACTGCATGTTAATAAAGTCCATGGGTCTCTTCATCAATAGCGTCACCTCCAGTTCCTGCCTCTCACTAAAGAACTGGGCCTTGCCCTCTTGACTGTGGATGGGATGGGGTAGATGGAGGCCCAGTTTGCTGAAGAAAGAAAAAAGAGACAAGGAAAGCACAGGGGAGAAGTTAAGTGTTTGAGGAGGGTATGCTGAATGAAACAGAAATCAAAGCTCAGGTCACAGTGACGTTTGATTAAAGTGAATGAGCTGAGCTCGTGGTCTGAACTGTCATTAAGGGGACAAAAATGAAAAATAAAAAGCCTTTTCAGAGCTTTTCTTACTATTTTGTTGTCCGCAGGTCGAGGAAATTCTCTTTCACATCCAGGAAGACATCTGTTGCTTTAGTGTCTGGTAGTTTTATTTTTACCTGAGTGAAGATCATGTTTCAGCATATTATTAAAGATTAACTTGCTCACATTACTCAAACTACCGTAAACATTTTTTAGACTGCACACAGGCCACTTTGAGCTCAGCCTCAAACATCTCAAAGTGGGTAATAAAAAACATTTAGAGATGTTTGTTAAATTACCAGCATGGCCTCACAGCACATTGAAGATGGGTCCTTCCTATTCAAGCCCAAGAACAGATCCTCAGTTCTCACGTTCTGCTTCAGGATAATTTCATATCTGCACAAAGACAACACATTGTGGACAAAAAAAACTGCTCTTCATCTTGTCAAGAATTTTTAACACCCCACCCTCTTTTTTTTTAATTTAGCTTGTCAAGGTTCTGTAATCATTTAGGTCTGTATATCATGTTTGTCTTACTCAGGTTGTGGTCGTGGGTCTGTCAGATCATCATACTGTGAGCCCTCAGCCACCTCTTCCTCACTCCAGATATCTTTGCTGCTCCTTTTTGTGTAGACACTTGATGCTTAAACAATAATACACGTCATCAGTTTGTGCCTTATTTTAAGCAAATGTGTATTAAAGAAACAAAAGTAAGTACAGTACCTTCTGTATTTATTTTGGGTGGGGGGCCAATATGTCCAGGACCCATATGTGCACAGGTGGTTACTCTCTGTTAAAATACAACTTTTTTCTATCTTAATTTAAAAATAGCAACGCGTTATGCCACTATAAATAATTAAACCAAATAATGTTGTTTTTAAATTCCTGCATTAACCTATTAGTTAGTGTGAATCTTACTTTGCAGTCGTCTTCTTCCTCCTCCTGTTGATTGGATAACAGTGCAGACAGAGCCTGAAGGCTCTGAACGGATGAAACTCCGAGACACTCCATTTTTTTTTAATTTACAAAACTTCACAAACGCCTCAAAAAACTGCAGCAAGCACGACTAAGACGCTAATGAAACTTTAAAACTTAACGAGAGACCATCACCCACTTTCAAAACGGCAATCTCCGAGCTATCTTTTAAGCTAGCACCGCGACTGCTGATGTTGACGTTTTCCGTTTCCGTGGAGACGGAGGCGTTCGTGTTGCCATGGCAACCAGAAACGTCGAAAATAATTCGGCTGTGGTTTGTCATACATTATACTGTATATAATTTTAGCATGATAAATGGAATGTGGTAAAATTAAATGTAACATGGATTAAAAAAATTAAACAATTACCTAATTATTCAAAAACCAAGGGCGGTTTGTCCGTTTGTAGGTACTCTAAAGCGAATAAAACTTGTCTACTCCACGTAAATTCTGATATTGTATATTAATAGTCTAATATAACAATATAAAATTATTGTTTTTCTTAGTGTTTACAGAGGCGGCTGCTTGAGACGTGTCCCTTCACGGCCACTGTAGAGAACGTACGGCTTCCTGGAGTCGAGCCCCTTCGCGGCCACCGTAGCGAATGTATGGCCTTAGAGAAACTCGCTCAAGGTGACGGAGTGCGCCATGTCGGGAGCTCTGCGTTTGTTTCCGTTCGCCGTTTTCGCGGCCGAAGCTGCCGGTGAAGAAGACAAGGCCGCGGGCTCTTTGAGCCTGGACGAACTGTCCTTGTACACCGCTCCCCAGCACAACTTTCAGTATGTGGAGCCTGAAGCGGGTCAGATGGAGGAGAGTGTCGCCACCGTCAGGAAGCTAGCGGAGCCATGCACGGCTTGGTGTCAGGGCGCCTACAGCAACATTGAACCCAAAGTTCAGAAAGTCGTCCAGTTCGGAAACGACGCCTACAGTTATCTGCAGAACCCTCCGAAGGACTTTTACCCTCGGGCAGGTATCATCGGCTTCGCCGGACTCCTCGGACTGTTTCTGGCCAGAGGCTCCAGGGTAAAGAGAGTCCTGTACCCGGCGGGCTTCGTGGCCGTCGGCGCCTCCTTGTACTACCCGGAGCAGGCAGCCGTCATCGCCAAGTCAGCCGGAGACTGTGTGTACGAGTCCGCGGTGAAGAGCTACGCTTCTGTGGAAAAGATCCTGAACTCTCAAAGCAAAGACGGCAAAAAGTCTGAAAGTAAACCGTAAAGATGGCGGGTTAACTTGGTTAAATTGAGCAGTTAACTAACCAGCAGCTTCCTGTTGGGACAAGCTTTAACATCTATGCAGTCAAGTTTTACATGTGCCTCAGGCTGAAACTTGAATTTATTTCTTCTGATCTGAATGTATATTTATGTAGAATAAATGTCAGATTTAAACTTCTCGTTTTCTGCTTTGTAAAAACATTCATCTTAGACCAATTGGAGAAGTGAAACAAAAACTTCAAAGCAGTTAAGTTGAAAATTTGAGTCACAATTTATTTGCACTGTGGTTGAATATTATTTCGGACAGTTTCAGACTTTTAAACAGCCTGAATAAGTTAAATATTAAGCGATTAGTTTAAAATTTAAAATCAAGAATATTATGCCAAACAATCTAATAACTGCAGCAACGACAGTGCCTGTAACTTAGAAATAAATGCAGCACGTTTGTTTAACATCTTTATTCATCTTGGCCAAACAAAAGGGGGAAAAGCACAAAAATTAAATATGAATGACTGAAGAAATCTCAGAGCAGCACCAGCTTCTCATTCAGGGCAATCTGTGCTTGGGTCAGGTTAGACAGATAGGTCACCATCAACAGGTCCTGCAGGAACAAGACGTGTTTGTGTTTATATGATAATCAGGAAGAGTGACGCACGATGAGGAAGAGTTAAATATCACCACAGCATTACAAAGAAACCAACCAGAGAGCTTTTTTTTTTACTTGTGTGAACGCAGTGTTACATTACTGATGAAATTTGTTGAAGCTAAAGCGGATCTGTTAAAGCTTAAAGTAGTAGAACGGGAGTAAAACTAAAAGGAGCAAACCACCTGGCAACGTCAGTAAAACAATAGTTGAATGTAACAAAGCTTGCTAAAAAGCATAAGTAGCAAAACACTAGCTAAAGATAGTTAAACAAATTAGCTAAACACAATAAAATTTGAGGTAAAAGTAGAACTTTAGTTGGGCTGAAAGGAACATAATTCATCAGAAAAATATTTGCAAATCAAATCATTAAAAAGAAAGTTACAAAAAAAAATCAGCGCTTGTCTCTCAAATGTATTGAATGTTTTGTTTGGTTAAATTAGCACAAAAAAAAGTAGTGGTTAGATTGGAAATAAATAAATGTTAACACTGAAACACCAGAACCAAAACACTGATAACTTTCTATCAACTAAACATTATAAACAAATACAGTCGGGTGGTATGATGCAAGCTGGAAAACTGATCAACAATTTGTAAATGAGCACATCCAGTTATCTTGATGTCATGTACTGTGCACGTTTAATTTACATGGTTTTGAGGATTACTTACGTTGATGTTGGAATTGAGCATGTTTTCGAAGTCCTCGGCTGAGATGGTTGGCACTTTGTTGACCAGATCCATGAGAAAACGACCCACGCTATTATCTGCGGTCACCTTACCAGACTGAGACAAACCAAACAGGGTTAAGTGATTCAATCAATCAGTTTTTGAAGTTCACTAAACAAGCAGGAAGTGGCAATAAGTAGACCTGTCACGATAACACGTTTTGCTGGGCGATTGTCTCAGAAATTATTGCGATAAACGATAATATTGTTTGAAATTTGACAATAATTGGTAATTATTGTCAAATTTAAGAGGAAAGGTTGGTTAATTATTGAGTGTAGTACCTTTTTTGACCACTGGATGGCAGTATAAGACTGAACCGAAGGATGGATAGTGAGAGAGCGAGCAGCGTTTCTAGAAGAAAAAATGTGAGGGAGGCCGCTTGACGTGACATGGGCTGTCTTTCTTTCCTTTTTTCAGTTCTCAAAATGGCAGATGCTCTGTGCGGTTTGAGCTCTTTAGCGTAGCATTTTTCACACAAAGCTTTTAATTAAAAAAAAAAAAATCAGAAAACAAGTTCTCAGCTTCTTTTTGCAGAGAAAAACAACTTTTTACACAAAGGCACGGGTTTCAACTGTGAATTTTAGAGCTTTGACAAGACGGAGGACTTTCCCCCAAGGTCGACCTGTTAACTTAGCTCGTAGCTTAGCTGCTTTTAACGATCGATTTTGGACGGTTAAAACAGATTTTAAAGAGTAAAGCGAAAGGCAGGGGTCAGTGAAGAACACCGGAGTTGAGCCTTTTGTCATCCAGTGTCTTCAGTAGAAAAATGATAAAGCTGATAAATGACAATGAGGTTGATAATTATCATTTACCATGCGATTAATTGATTTATTGTTTATCGCGACAGGCCTACAATAAGACCAGCGCACTGCACTTATGAAGAGTCAAGCTCAGCTGTCATACTCACCACCACATCCTCAATGTATGCAAGCACTGTGGTCAGCATGTCCTGTATCCTGGCTGCAGCGCCGCCCACCTGAGACAGGTCAGAGGTCAGGCCCTTGGTACGAGTGGCAGCCAGACGTGTCCTCTGCAGAAGATCCACTAAAACACAAAAGATGAAGCATGTAGTAAAGTTAAAATTAAATAGAAGTTTCCACATCACACAGGCTTTTCAAACATTAAATGTTTCAATTCAAAGAGCTCTTTTCTTTGTATTCTTACCGCCTATCCTCTCGGTGTCATAGTAGATGTACTTGACAGTCAGTGGAGTGAACATGACGCCAACTGTTTTTCCTGGTACACCCATCTGAGCACTGAGGGAGATACAAACACGTTCAGAAGGTCATTCTCAGTCTGCAGATGATCACACGCGAATCAAGATCCGCTGTCAGACGGTCGGATCGGACAACCTGACGTAGGCGCGGATGTTCATTTTGCCACTCTGCAGCGCCGAGTCCACCGTCAGGTGAATGGGGTTGGAGGCCTCGCGGCTGTAGTACTCGTGGATGAGCACAGAGTGTTCGGTGATGTCAAAGCCTGTGGCGTACCTGTCGGGGAAGGTGTGAGTTTATTTAAGAATGTTGGCTCCCTCAAATAAAACCCTTAAAATGACACATTTAAGCAGCTGACGCACCACCCAACGATGACCTCTGTGGGCGACACCCTCTTGTGAAGCTCATACATGTTCTTGGCAAACTCCATGTCCACAGCGACCTGTCATCACGGAGAATGTTTAATCCGTAAGCTCACATCTTCACAAAACTTTTCTTCTTGTACAGAATGTTGATATTTATAGTTTGAGTTCATATATTTGAATTTAAGGCATTTTACTTTCAAAAAAAAGTTTTTACACCCTTTAAATACAAAAAATAAACTCTGCAAACATTTTTAAACATAGTTTTTACATTTTGCTTGTTCTGTTCAGACCTTTAGTCTAGTTCTGAGCGTCAGCTTGATAATTCAAGCTTTTATTTTTGTTACTTTGATGATTATTTAATATTTCAAGCCTTTATTTCTTGTAAATTTGAAGAATATTTAATATTTCAAGCCTATTTCTTGTAAATTTGAAGATTATTTAATATTTCAAGCCTTTATTTCTTGTAAATGTGACGATTATTTAATATTTCAAGCCTTTATTTCTTGTAAATTTTAAGATTATTTAATATTTCAAGCCTTTATTTCTTGTAAATTTGAAGATTTAATATTTCAAGCCTTTATTTCTTGTAAATTTGAAGATTATTTAATATTTCAAGCCTTTATTTCTTGTAAATTTGAAGATTATTTAATATTTCAACCCTTTATTTCTTGTAAATTTGATGATTATGGCTTACAAATAATAAAAAAACAAAATTTGGTATCAGACAATTAGAATATTCCACAGCCAGCTTTTGGTACCTCTGGCAGTGTGAGCAGGAGACAAGTCTTGCTGAAAAACTACATCACCATCTCCGCAACGCTTGTGAGCAGAAGGAAGCATGAAGAGCTCTAAAATGTCCTGCTAGATGATGCGTTGACCGTGGACTTCAGAAAACACAATAGACCAGAACCAGCAGAGGATATGGACCCAAACCATCACTGACTGTGGAAACTTTAGTCTGGACTTTAAGCATTGTGGATTCTGGGCCTCTCCACTCTTCCTCCAGACTCTGGGACCTTGATTTCCAAATGACATAAAAATATACTTTAATCTGAAAACAGGACATTGGACCACTGAGCAACAGTCCAGGTCTTTGTCTCCTCAGCAGGTAAGACGCCTCTGACATCGTCTCTGGTTCAGGAGTGGCTCAACTTGAGGAATGAGACATTTGCAGCTCATGTCTAGGCGTTAAAGCAGCTGATTTTGATGTGACACCTGGAGTTACAATACTGAACCTCTAATATTTAAATTTTCTGAGACAATGAATTTGGGCTTTAATCGTCAAAATTACAAGAATGGCTTGAAATATTTCACTCTGTGTGTAACAAATCAGTATAAAAGTTTCACTTGATATGATTAAGAAAAAATAGAACTTTTCACAATATTCAATTTTTTTAATATTCAAAATTTTTTGCGATATTTTATCTGTTCGTAATCACATTATCCAAAACATTTATCTCAAACAGAAATTATTTTTGTTTTGTAACTTATACTTTTTAAAATATCTAACTGTATAAACAAACATTTTCCATATTAGACCTTAATTACTTTAAAAACTGTCTACTGTTGCAATCTGCAACATTTTGGTCCTTTTAGATGTTTTTTGTAGCTTCCATTTGACTTTTAAATAAGTCTGGATACTTTCGCTTTGAGTTACTTTTTTAATACTCCACAGTCTAATACTTCTAACTAGCATATTGCAGATTTTAGCTAACATATACTGGTACATCTTTTATCTTTCATTCGACCTTTATTTATACAGATTAATCCCACTGAGCCTCGGGGACTTATTTACAAGAGACCTGAAGTCGTGCTTTTTAGCCGATATCCTCCTTCTTTAAGCTTCTACCCTAGATATGTTTACGTTTTAGCTCATAAGCGGTGCTTATTGCTTTCATCACTCAACATGTTATGCACACATTTGTACTAATTTGTATATTTTTTAATATGTCAAATCAATCTTGTTGTTATAGAGTGACTCTCCCATTTCATTCCATGTCTTACTTTATATTTGTGATAAATGAACACTTGACTGATCATTTGATTTTAGCTAGTGCCCAGCTTGAGCGGCACGGTGGCGCAGTTGGTAGAGCTGCTGCCTCTCGGCGGAAGTCGCCGGATCAAATCCCGGCTGGGGAGACTTTTGGGCGGAGTCTGCATGTTCTCTCCGTGCATGCATGGGTTTTCCACGGGTACTCCGGTTTCCTCCCACAGGTCAAAACATGCACGTTAGGCTGATGGTAACTAAATTGTCCCTAGATGTGAATGAGAAAGTGAATGGCTGTTTAACTCGTTTGTCTCTGTGTGTTCCTGGGATGGACTTGCAACCTGTCCAGGGCGTCCCCCACTTGTTGCACAGTGACTGCTGGATATGGGCACTAGTGACCCCCATGACACCAAAGGGAAGAAGCGGGTAAAGATAATGGATGGAGTGTTCGGCTTCTTTTAGCCTCAACTCAGCTAAAGCTTAGACAGTAAATTTCAGCAAAATCATTTCGACATCCACTAGTCCAGGGCTATTGAACTACTGGCCCAGGGGCCAAATCAGGCCCAAGGGTGGGCTCAGTTTGACCCAAAAATGGGTTTATTTTGAAATAAAACTAGATTTAAAAATCATAAAACAAACTTATTAATGATAAAACTGCTGGGTGTCCAGCCCCTGGATCTCTTACCTTTCAGTAACTGTGGCCCACTGAGCAATTTAGCACAATAGTCCTGCACTAGTCTCTTTCTTTAATCACTATTTTAAACTTTTACAACACTGTAAACCAGGGGTGTCAAACCCACTTACAAAAGGTGGCTGAAATTAAAAATAAATAAATAATTCAAATTAAGGGTCGATTTCAGAATCTACATTAAGTCACGTTAAATACTCAACATATTTTCTTGGTTGCTCAACAAGAATTTGATTAGTCTCATTTGACGGTTTCTCTAACATTTTTGACATCATAATAAAAGATTACTGAAAAAAATTAAAGTGACAAGTATTTTATAATTAAAATAACATCTCAGGGGGCAGATAGGATATTAAGGAGGGCCACATTTGGCCTCCGGGCCTTGAGTTTGACACATAAACAGTTGTTACATCACATTCTAGTGGAACTAGCTTAAAACAATACTGGACATGTGTAACCTATACTGTATTTTGTTTCTGTGTTATTATTTCACTACTAGTCCCACTTTAGTGATTGCTGCACATTTTTCAGTGTAGCTCCAACTTCCAAGTCTACTTGCAGACATGCATCAGAATCAGAGAAGTGTTGACTTGCCTCATCTTCAGACTCATTGTGAGGAACAGAGAAGCAGTTGGTCACTTCGATAGAGTGCTTGTCAATAGTGCCTTTAAAGAGACAAATGTTACAAATGAGTGATCCGATGACTTGACGTTTGAATACAGAAACAGATGTTACCGCTGCGGGTTCGTATCAGGCTAAAAATTAAGCCAACGTGTGTTAGCGGGCGAGCTAACGCTACTAGCCACATCCTGTCAGCATCTTAATCACGAGGGTTCGTGTCCGCTCCAAAGAGACATATGTCAGCTTTCTGCTTACCCAACAGGGTTCCGATCACTCGACTTGCTCCCTCATTCCTTCGCTCGTACGAGTCACAGATAGAGGCGAGAACGACGGGGTGAATTTTCACCACTGGCCCGTGCACCGACATCTTGGAGAAAGAGGCTGGAACAACGTCCGCGGTGAAAACCTGCACCGCCGCCTGGAGGCGGGCGGGAGAACTGCAGTGGAACTATTTTATTGATCTGATAATTCTCAATCAGGTCATCTGGACAGTTTCTTTTTAGTAGAAACGTTTCACCCTCACTCCAGAGGGCTTC
>JARVLU010001586.1:30017882-30038236 GCA_031762415.1 Simpsonichthys santanae
GGTTGATCCTCCTGAAAGTACTCCTTACTTCTGCTGCGGTCACGCTGAGATGCTCTTCATCCGGTGATGAGGTGAGTGAGTGAAGATTCAATGAGTTTCCTTGGATAGAGAACTTTAATAATTGGCTTTTTTAATGTAGTCCTATATGTGAAGGTTTCTGTAAAGTGCCCTGAGACAACTTTGTTGTGAATTGACACTACATAAATAAACTGAGTGTCTTGCTATTTTAACTAACCCTTTGTTACTTTTAGCTAGATTTAAAAAAAAAAAAATCTTTTAGATGTTTGCTTCATGCATTTAGCTTTTAGCAAACTTTTGGATTGTTTTAGCTAATGTTTTTCTACCTTTAACTTTAGCTATTGCTACCTTCAACTATTTTTAACTAGCTTTTTGCTACTTTTCACTAAGCATGCTACTTTTAGCTATTATCTAGTGTTTTGCTATATCTATATTTTGCTACACTTAGAGTATTACTAACATGCTCTTTTCAGTGTTTTGCATCTTTTAGCTGGCCTTTACTAGTTTAAGCATTTGGCTACCTACTTTTAGTTAGCCTTTTGTCTTTTCTGCCTAGTCTTTATAACCACTGTCACATTTAGCTTTCAGCTAGTGTTTTGCACCTTTTAGCTGCTTTGCTAGTTTAAGCATTTGACCATTTTCCTACTTTTATGATGATAATAATAATAATAATAATAATAATAATAATAATAATAATAATAATAATCATCATCATCATCATCATCACAATTTAAAAGTGCCTTTCAGGACACCCAAGGACACTTTAAATTAGCCTTTTGTCTTTTCTGGCAAGTCTGCTACTTTTTCCTATAGCTAACCATTGCTACATTTAGCTTTCAGCTAGTGTTTTGCTCCTTTGCCTTTGATATTCTTAGCATTTTGCCACATTTACAGCTAGCGTTTTGTTACTTTTAGCTAATGTTTGGCCTTTGTAAAGCTTTTGATTAAATTACAACATCTCAGCACACTACATTTATGTGAAATTATTATTTTTTTTTATTTTAAATAGACATAATGCTGCTTTAACAACCTTCTTATAATAAAAAAAGACATGTTTCTGTTTGGCATCTTTCCCTGCAGGAAATAAAAGGTTATTCAGCTCAGATGAAATGTTCATGAACATGTTTGCTGCAGGCTCTTGAAATCAATTCCTAATCATTTCTCTCCACCCACCCAAAAAACAAACAAAAAAAAAAAAAAACAACAACAGTTCCTATAGGAGCTATTTGTGTTCTTAGCCTGTATTTTCAGTTTTCTCAGTCCCTGCGCGTCTTGCAGAGACGCTGTCTCGGAGGAGGAGGTGGACCGTGCCCCCCCTCCTTTGATGTGATCACATGACCGAGGCAGGGTTGACAGGGGCCGGACTGAAGATGACAGCATCCTCCGCCGCTCAGAGCCTGCACACCTGACCGCCTCCATCACACGCGCAGATGATGGAGCACCGCGCGCGCAGCCGCCGGCTCGTCCTGTTGCCACCATTTCGCTCTTCCGCCGCGCGACGCATCTTCCTCTGACGCCTCGGCGCAACAACTCCACTCCAAATGCGCTTTTTTAAAAACTTGACCGTTCGGCGGACGCGCTATGAGCTTATCGTTGAGGTGCCTTTTGTTTTATAATAATAATAATAATAATAATAATAATAATAATAATAATAATAATAATAATAATAATAAAGGAACAACAGAGTGGACTGGATGCTGCCTCGGTTGTTGAAGACCAGAAATGGGTGCCATCGAATCAAGGTTGCCAGAACCGGTTCGTGCGTGGACCAGATTTTCGCTTTTCTTGTGGTAAACCATCAGCTGGATCTAAATCACGCCAGAAGTTGCAACACTGAGCAGGTAGGATTGAGTTTTTCTCTGCTGTGGTACTGACCCAGCATCGGAGCTGTTTTGGGTTTCTATACCCACAGACAGATCCTCCATAATAAACAGAGGCTATTCCTGATCCATCCATCATGCGTAGTGCGTCATCATGGTTGCCTCTGTCTCTCTGCTCCTGCGTCCATCCGCCACTCATCCAGACGGAGCCAGATCTGTGGAGGACCCTGGACTCCATTTTACTGTGCAAATATTTCAGGAACACATGCCTCACTGTGCATATTTAACTCAGAGTGCTCCATGGGACTTATGTAAGAAATCTCAGCAGGCAGGCAGTTTGAATCCACCACATTTAAAACAGCAGTAATGCACTTACACAACACACACTCAAAAGCAAAGACCACACACACACACACACGCCCAAGGCGTTTTGTGAATAGCTTAATTAAAGTGTCTCTAATGTGCAGCTGTGCTCCAAGATTAGGTTCTTCCAAGGGAAAAAAAAACATTTATTCTGCCATGTTTGATTTCAAAATGGCATTTTGAGTGCTGAATGACTGCTACATGCTAAAGAGGAAACAATAATATGAAAAAGGTAAAGCTATCAAACATAGAGCTAAAATTAGCAACAAAAAAGCTAAAAGTTCAAATTAGTGAAACAAACACTAAACGCTAGTAAAATTGTAACTTAAAGCAGTAAAAAGTGAGTTTCAAACTTAAACCAGTAAAAGAGTAGCTAAAGCTAAAAGTAATAAAACATCAGCTAAAAGCAAAACATTTGCAGGACTGTAGAAAAAATATAAACATATAAACATTAAATAAAGCTAAACCTAAATTTAGCAGAACAGCAGTTCAAAACTATAAACAAACTGTATCTAAAGACTAAAACTAGCAAAAGAGTAGCTCAAAGCTAAAATTACCATAACAGTAGCTAAAAACCAAAGCAAATAAAACAGTAGCTAAATCCTAATATTAAAGAAGTATTAGCTAAATGCTAAAACTAACGGAAGAAAAAGCTTAAACAAATAAACATTAAATACAGCTAATGAAGAACATTAGCTTAAAACTAAATTTAATAGCTAAAAAGCTCAATTTAGTTGAACAGTAGCTAAAATCTAAAACCAGAAAATCAGTAATTGCTAAGATTAAAGAAACAATAGCTAAATGCGGGACATTATTTCAATGCTACAATTAGTTGCACAATAGCTGAAAGCAAAAATCATCTAAACATTAAATAAAGCTAACACTAGCAGAAAGATACAACATAAATTTAGCAGACCAGTAGCTGAAAGCAAAGTGGTAGCTAAATACTAAAATCTGTATCTAAAAGCTGGGATTTGCAAAACAGTATCTAAAGCTCATATTTCAGAGCAGAAACATTTTTTATAATTTGAAGATTTCTCATTTCAACTTAACAGAAAACAATAAATATAAAAAGTCTAAAAGTTTAAAATCCCCATGTCCCAAACAAGCTGAATACTTTGGTATATAAATGGTTAAAACAGCTAAAAGTGTGTGCGAACAGGAAAACATATTGTTCATGAACAGGAACTAGAACCTTTGTCCTGTTTCATTTTCCAAATCAGTCAAATTATAAACCAGGTCGAGACCAAACGTCCTGGTTTATTGATCAGCATTGACCTTATTACAAACATGTAAGAATTTAAAGCAGCACAGTTTCAAATCATTCCCAACGTTTAATTTGACCTTTGTTTGTTCTCGTCTTTTATTCCAGGCTTCAGTGAAGCAAACAAATGATCCAATCAATAACAGCTGGACGGCCTAACATAAGGAGGATATCACTAACACACTAACACACACACACATACAAATATATTTATATAGGCCATGGCGCTGGAGAACTCTGTCTTGCCGTCCCGCCCCGACTCCCTCGCTCTCCCCGTGGAGGAGAAAAAACACGGGGAGGAAGAAGCCGAGGTGGCCTCCACGGGCGTCTTCAACGTCTCGGAGGAGTTGGGCCACGTCGTCACCACGCAGACATCCTCCCCTCCTGCCCCGGCTAAGGTCAACAGGTCGTTCCAGTCCAAGCTGGCCGAGCGGGAGGCCAACGCCAATCAGCACAGGAAGAAGACCCCGGGGACTGAAAAGGAGAGGGGGCGCTTCGGGTGGGGTGAGTCCAGCTCTGCACTCTGTGAATACAGTAAAAGAAGTGTCTGTGAAAAGTTATGGCTCCTCCTGAAGCCGTCATTCAAGCCGCAAAACACATCATGACCACTTTTTGACTCAGTGGAGCTTCTCTCTCCCCTCAAAGCTGACTGCACCTCCTCCTCCTCCTCCTCCTCCTCTCTTGCTCTAGCAAATCTCTAAATTGGACCATGCAGCAGTGCTTCACCCCTCAATGAGTTCTGACACGTGCACGTTTTTGTTGAAAACAAAAACCTGAGGACACTGTCAACTGAAGAACTGCGGTGATGTTCCATATAATATGGGGTGCCGTTTGTAAAGTTGCACAGTCAAAAACTAACTTCAAGATTTTTGGTTTATTTAGCTTGTAATAAGAAAATATAAATATTTTTTTGCAAAGTCATATTTTCGCCATGTTATTCATACATTTATAAATGTCATAGTTCCCAGCTAAGTACAGTATCTGATTTAAAATATAAACATTTAGTTTGCAAACTAAAAACTGTACTTGCAAGTTAAAAATTTAGTTAGTAAACTAAATATTAAATATTTAATGTATACCTAAATATTTAGTTTACTAACTAAATATTTAATTTATGCCTAAATATTTAGGTAGTAAACTAAATATATAATTTGCTAACTAAATATTTACCTCAGACCTAAACATTTAACTTGCAATTTAAATATTTGAGTCCGAGCTAAATATTTAGATAGCAAATTAAATATTGAGTTTACTAACTAAATATAGGTACAAATTGAATATTTAGTTAGCAAACTAAATATTTAGATGTAAATTGAATATTTAATTTATACCTAAATATTTAGTTTACAACAAAATATTTAGTTTACTAACTAAATATTTAATATGCTAACTAAATATTTACCCCAGACCTAAACATTTAATTATTAGCTAAATATTTAACGCTCTAGCTAGATATTTAACTTGAAATTTAAATATTTAGGTCTGAGCTAAATATTTACAAAGTAGTTAGCAAATTACATATTTAGTTTACTAACTAAATATAGGTATAAATTAAATATTTAGTTAGTAAACTAAATATTAGGTGTAAATTAAATATTTAATTTATACCTAAATATTTACTTTACAAGTAAATATTTAGTTTACTAACTTAATATTTAATTCACACCTAAATATTTAGATATTTAGATGTAAATTGAATATTTAATTCATACCTAAATATTTAGTTTACTAACTAAATATTTAACTTGCAAGTTAAGTTTTTAGTTTGTAAACTAAATATTTATCTTGTAATTTAAATATTTAGTTGGGACATTTGTAAATGTATGAATAACATGGTGAAAATATGACTGAAAAAAACAAAAGTACTGTATATATTTTTTTCTTATTAAAAGCAAAATAAACCAAAATACAGTAGTGATGTTAATTTTTGACTGTGCAACTTTACAAACGGCACCCCATACATACTGTTTATGGTCATCGAGGCGCGCAGTTGTTCATATTTAGTGTTTTTAATTTATTTGATCAGGAAAAAAAAAACTATCTTTAATCAAACAGCTTTCAAAAGCGTTCCCTATCAGACAACAGGCGTCATCAGGGCGACACCGTAACTTGTAGCTTCTCTTCTCTGAGTGTTTGATCATGTTTTCCTGTCACACTTCATATGTTTTCCTCTTCTCACCTGTCTCTTTTTATTTTTGTCTTCCCGTCTTCGCTCTCTAAGCCGTCCTGTCCCTTGGTACCACACTTCCTTCCTTCATCTTCCGTTCATCCGTTGTAGCTTCAAACCGAACATCTTTCCACCAATTTAAAGAGGAAGCCTTTGTGTGTCTGTGCTAAATGTTTTTGAAAGAGGTTTTTTTTTTTCTGTTCAAAGGACCATCTTAAATGTTTAAAGAAAGTCGTTATCAAAGGTTTGCTTCATGTCGTCCTGAACAAACGCTTGTTTTCCGTGTCTGTTCGTGCCTTGTGGCAGCCCGGGCTCGCCGTAAGAGGCAGCGCTACGTGGAGAAGAACGGCCGCTGCAACGTTCAGCATGGCAACATGAGGGAGACCTACCGCTACCTGACTGACATCTTCACCACACTGGTGGACTTGAACTGGCGCTGCTCGCTCTTCGTCTTCGTCATGGCCTACGCCGTCACGTGGCTGTTCTTTGGCGCCATATGGTACCTCATAGCCTACTGTAGGTAAGAGTCGTGAGCGAGTGGTGGGATTTCCGTGGAGATTCTGTGGATTTGTTACTGCCATTAAACAAACCTCCTACTTTGTTCAAGTTCAAACAGGCTTCAGCTCCTCATGACTGTAAACCATTGACAGATAAACCGATGATCAAGCACTATAAATATTATGATCATGGCCGGGTTCTTCTTCATTCGATGTTTCTGGTGGATCTAATTAGCTAACATGGTCTGCTTGAAAAATGATGACCTTTTAATGTCTGGACCAGAGCATCTGTACGTGTGCCAGGTCACTTTGTGTTGCTCCAGTTCACTGGTCACCAGCACAGTTCAGTAAAATCAAAGATGGTGTAAAGTACTTTAGACCACTTTCATTAATTAGTTCTCCCTCTCCCGCTGCGGCTGTGGTCATGAGTGTGTTTAAAAGAGAGCTGCAGATTTTTAGATGGCTGGTACATCCAGATGATCTACTGGGAAGATGTGATGAAAAATCATCATGTATGTCTGAGGAGGATTTGTGTTGTTGCTGAAACAGCCGGAAAGGAGGAACGAGTGGACACAATTATCATGCTGCTCTAAAAATACAACTCTTTTCACTCCCTGCGTGGTTAATTCTTGTTTCATTTTTAACACACACTTTCACACCTCCTCCCCTACGCCCCCTCGCTTTTCCATTTCTCACACGTTCTCCTCCCTTTTCTTTCTAAGGGGTGATCTGGACCATCTGGAGGATATAAACTGGACACCATGTGTCAACAATGTCAACGGTTTCATATCAGCGTTCCTCTTCTCCATTGAGACCGAGACCACGATTGGCTACGGACACCGGGTCATCACCGACCAGTGCCCGGTGGGCACCATGCTGCTGCTGCTGCAAGCTATACTGGGATCAATGGTCAATGCCTTCATGGTGAGTCGAGACGCTGCAAGCAAATTATACTAGAAGATGAGAAAATTATGTTAAGTCATGGAAAACTTGTATTTTTAAACACTGGATGCTTCATTTATTTTTTGATACTGATTATTTATTTATTGCTGTTTATTTTTTTAATGATTACAAACGCTTTTCTGTTATTTTGAGGTGAAGCATCGGCATAGAAAATGATGTTAGGGAGACAACAAAATAACATTTCTGTGATTTGACTTGGTGCGTTTGACACAATTGGAAAAAGCTAATGTCAAACTTGTTTTATTTTAAGTTTATTAAAAAAGTTAAATCCAAGTAATGGTGTCTCACATCGAGTAACAATTCAAAATCACTTATTACAAAGGAAATAGTCTCTAAATATCATAAAGATTTTTAGTTTTAAATGAGGCCTACGGTTTGTTCATCTGAACTGGATGCGGTTTATCCAGTTGATCCAATTAGTAACAAGTTTTTCCTCCATCAGAAAAGGATGAAAGCACAAATGAAACCAAACATGTGGTGTTGTTCCACAATAAAAAGACGCAGTGCGGATTGTTTCCCTCTGTCGAAGAGCAACACAACAGAGATCATCCGGTTGATAAATTTACAGCTTCTTTGCAAACGTCACTCGATAAAGCTTCTCTGCTGAAAAAGAAAGGAGAATGGCTCCTTGGTTCAATTCTGAGCGACACACTTTAAAACAGGCATCTAGAAAGCTGGAAAGAAAATGGCGCTCCACTAACGTTGACTTGAAAATTCAACAACTGATTTTGTGAGAATGAGTTCTGGAGCGGCTCCGTGTTTATCTGTAGGACTGTATGATTAAAAAAAAATTTCCCTCCTCTCCTCTCCTCCATCTTTCTTGTCTCCTCCAGGTGAGTTCATCCCTCTGGACCAAACAGACATCAGCGTTGGCTTTGAGACCGGCGACGACCGCCTCTTCCTGGTCTCTCCGTTGGTGATCTCTCATGAAATTGACGCACACTCAGCATTCTGGGACATGTCGCAGGCCCAGCTCGAGAAGGAGGACTTTGAGATCGTGGTCATCCTGGAAGGGATGGTGGAGGCCACCGGTGAGACGACCATCACTTATGATTAAAATGCTGACGTGGACTGAGCAGTAAACGAATAACCTGCTGCAAATGTGTAATTTTGTTCAAGTGCAGAAAATCTTAGAGAACAAAAATTAAACCAAACTTCAGGGGTCTTTAAAAGATTTATTATGGAGATAATTTCTAAAATAAACTTTATTTTTCAATTAGAGGGAGCCACAAAATGGAGAAAATTGTAAAATAGCAGGAAAAATGTAAGATTCAACCAAGGATTGAAAGAAACACAAACACAAAAATACTAAAGAATAAAGTAATTATGACACTTTGTAGTTTAATAAACTTTTTGCTTTTATTTTGTTCTTTTAGCTGTTGCTGTTTATCTGCTGCATTTGTCTTTTTGCCTCCAAATATTCTTATTTTTTTTTTGTTTTTATTTATTTATTTATTCCAAAATTCAAGCATAGATGAGCTTAAACATGTCAATCAATCTAAACACTAAAGTGTAACCATAGTCTTAAACTCTAAATTACTAATTAATCCTTGAACACGTTCATTTACAAGTTACAGCTTTTCTATTTTATGGCTAACATATTCAAATAGTAAAATAAAACAGATGCATTTAAAACTAGATTTGGCTTCCAGGCATGTCTCTGTTCAACATCTTTATTTATTTTTTCACATTTTTCCAAGAGACTTTGTTGTGTTTACCGGGGAATATGCATTGAAATATCAATTTTATAAGAAAGAATAAAATTGGAAAAGCTCATTTAATGAGGCTTCAAACCTTACTTTCCTCACTAAATCTGGATAAATCACAACTTAAAAGCATAAAACGATTTATTTTTGCTCGTATCTGCTCAGGTTAAAACATCAGTTTTAGAAACGCTGAGCGTCTAAACAGTAATAGTCACAATTAAAACCTGCGTCTTTAAACCTGAACAGATTTGTAGAAGAGTGTCGCCTCCGTTTGAGCTGTTTTCCTCTTTTTGATTTAATTTTGTTTTTATGTGAGGACAACAACCTATTTCCTTTAGAGTTTAGTGTATCAAAGCCCAATCTGTTTCGTTGAGGTGAAGCTGGCCTCTGCCCACTCCAGATATTGATTCCTTTTGTCAGAGAGCTTTAAAATGCAGGTATGAGGAGGTTTGAACTCCTCCGCAGAGCCTTTCGACTTACGTACCTCAGAGTTGTGTTTGCTACAACCAAGCACAAATAATCCCGTTTATTTCCTTTAATTTAGAAGGTTCTCGTCTGTTTGTTCGTGCAGGGATGACGTGTCAGGCGAGGAGCTCCTACCTGGCGGAGGAGGTGCTGTGGGGTCACAGGTTCAGCCCCATGATGTCGCTGGCAGAGGGTTTCTTTGACGTGGACTACGGAGCCTTTCATCACACATTTGAGGTGATTTTTTTTTTTTCTCACAGCTGGCGGGACTTTACTGAGAATTTGAGATCTTTTGACAATTTAATTTAGTTCATTTTATTTATATAGTGCCAATTCACAACAAAGTTGTCTCAGGGCACTGTACAGAAACATGCACATGCATTGAAAAGCCAGTAAAGTTCTCCAAAGAAGCAGCAGACTCGTTGAGTCTTCACTTGGTCACAGTCTCCCATCCTGAGCAAGCACAAAGGCAACAGTGGAAAGGAAAAACTCCCTTTTAACTGGAAGAAACATCCAGCAGAACCAGGCTCAGGACGAGCACAGGTCCAGGTGTAGGTGCAGGGGTACCCACTATTGGAAGAAAGACAAAAAGGATAGGAAAAATAATTACAAATGCAAAACAGGTTGCACAGAGTAAATAACAACAGTAGCAGAGTGAAGATCAAGTGGTCAGTTTGTCCTCCAGCAGTCTAAACCTATAGCAGCATAATAATAGCTCAGGAAACCCAACCCAGTATTTATCCAAAAGGAAAGTCTTAAGCCCAGTCTTAAAACTAGACAATGTTTATGTTAATGCATATTTGTTGTATTTTTTCTGTAAGTTGCTCTTCAGAACACTTTATTTGCATCATTTGATGATAACGTTTGCATCAAATCATTTTGAGATAATCGTCTGAGATTAAAGAGGCAGATAGTTCTTTAACCAGCAGCTGACAAATATGTTGGGATGATTTCTAAAAGTTGAACAACGATCCTTTCTTAGCCCATTCCTGACCCCGCCTATGTGTTACAAGTGCTGAATCCTCACAGTCTCTACATCAGGGGGTCTGAAACCTGCGGCTCTGGAGCCACATTTGGTCCCTCTGCTGCTGCTCTTTCAAGCTTTGACTAAAACTGACATAAAACTGAATTTTATTGGTTGTTATAACAACTAAAAGAGATAGTTTGAGCAGTTTTCCTACATTACAAGGAGTAAAACATACTCATGTTCACTTTACGCTTTATTTCTTCTAAGTAGGATACTTAACTTTTCTACAGTTAAAAAAAAGTCACATAAGAATGCACAGTTTATTGTTTTGGTTTTTAGAAACTGGGCAAATACCATTTTATTTTTTCCTTCTTTACAAGAATCTCACCTTTTAATTTATTGTAAATTGTAAAAATGTCAATAAATGTTAAAAATCATTAGATATTTTTAGTTTTATGAAGTCACCCCCTACTGTCCAGAAAAACATCCTCCAGCAAACGTCAAGTGGTCCATGGACCACCAGTTGAGAATCCCAGTTGTAGCAGGTATTGCGGCTCCGGACACGTTTAATTTAGTGAAGAAAGTGGCAGAAATGGCTCTTTACATCATAAAGGTTGCAGACCCCTGATGGTACAGAAAGGCATGCTGGGAAATGTAGGAACTCTGGCTAAAACAATGAATTCAGTAACTAGATGAATGACTCTTGGAAAAGTTTAAAGAAATAAAATTTAAAAAGTAAACAAACAAAGACGTCAGATTTGAAGCTTCTACAATAAATTTCCTTGTTCAACATTTTGATGACGAGCACTTATATATTGTTAAAACCCGAGTAAATTATTAAGAAGAATCATATATTAGTGACATTTCAGTGGTGCTATTGGTAATATTTACTCTGTACGTTAAAATATTTATTTGAAATATTCAGTAGAAATATTTAAATATAAACTATACAAGTTAATAGATTCTGCATGAGCAGTTTCATTAGTTGCTCCCAGTCGTCTGTGATTCTGATCTCATTTTGCCGTTGTACAGTTTTTAACTAAGCATGCAGGGTTAGTTTTCTTTGCATGTGGGATCAGCCTTAGACATGAGAAGTTTGGTCATAAACTAGAAGAACTGCTGCTCCTCCACACCAGAAAGAGTCAGATGAGGTAGTTTGGCACCAGGCGAGGAAGCTTCAGGCAGACTGACCTCACCCTCCCTCCATCCTGTGAAAGCCTTAAGATCTCCCAGGAGCAGATGGAGTGGGATTTCTAGGGTTTTCTCCGGGACCTGCTTCCTTCAAGTTGGATGGATAATAAATGGACAATAGGTGGATGGATGGATAGATGGATAGATTATTGGACTGATTGATGGATGATTGTATTTATGGATGGATGGATGGATGGATGGATGGATGGATGGATGGATGGATAGATGGATGGATAGATGGATGGGTGGTTGGTTGGATTGATGGATGATTGGCTGGATGGATGGATGGATGGATGGGTGGATGGATGGCTAGATGATTGGACTGATTGATGGATGATTGGATTTATAGATGGATGGATGGATGGATGGATGGATGATAGATGGATGGGTGGTTGGATTGATGGATGATTGGATGGATGGATGGATGGATGGATGGATGGATGGGTGGATAGATGGATGGATAGATGATTGACTGATTGATGGATGGTTGGATTGATGGATGGATAGATGGATGGATGTTTGGTTAGGTGGGTGGATGGATGGATGGCTGGCTGGATTGATGGATGAATGGATGGATGACTGAATGCATGGAAGATTGGATGGATGGAAGGATGGATGGATGGATAGGCAGATGGATGGATGAATTGGCAGATGTTTGATGGATGTACAGATAGATGAATTGACAGATGGATGGTTGGTTGAATGGACAGACAGTTGAATGGTTGGATGAACAGATGGATGGATGGATAAATTGGCAGATGTTCAATGGATGTACAGATAGATGAACTGACAGATGGTTGGATAGATGGACAGATGGTTGGATGGACAGATGGATGGATGAGTTGGTTGAATGGACAGACAGTTGAATGGTTGGATGGACAGATGGATGGACTGATAGATGGATGAGTTGGTTGAATGGACAGAGTTGAATGGTTGGATGGACAGATGGATGGATAAACTGCCTTCTTTTAGGGACCCATGTAATTTTCAAGTCATTCAGGAACAAAGTGTTCAACAGTTACATTCATGTCGTTGTGGCCATGAACTCGTTGTTCTGCAGCTTCTTGGTGGAGCTGTGTGAAACACCTTCATGAGGTCATTCATCTGCTCCGACACCTCCTTAAACTCACCTCCTTCTACCCCTCCAAGGTGGACACGCCCTCCCGCTCGGCCCGGGAGCTGGCTCTGGCTGCAGCCCGGCTCGACGCTCACCTGTACTGGTCCATCTCCAGCAGGCTGGACGAGGAGCCCACGCTGGCCGAGCAGGCGGCCAAGCAGGCGGACGGCGGCTCGGCCACCAGCAAAGGAGGGGAGCCCATCTTCACCGTCGGGGAGATGACCGACATCCAGGAGCAACCAGGACCGGGCGAGCTGAACGGCAGCGTCGCCACAGACCAGTCCGAATCCGAGGCCTAGAACAGAGAATGTTTACAGAGACCTTCAGCGCATCGCCGCCACGCCCCGGTTCAAAACGTTAAAAAGACTTTTTGTTTTGATGCCGATGACGCAGCTCAGCAGTAAACACCATATCTCACATGAACAGACAGATCTCCTAATATTTGTCTTTTTTTAACGTTTGTCCCGGGCGTTCTGCATGTGTGCCATCTCTTTTAGATTTGTTGTGTTTGCTCTGATCACCGTTGCCTATATATCTTCTTTAAACAATAAAACTATGCTTCAGCTGGGCTGGACAGGACGAATGTCTCACGCTACGTAATGGATCCTACCAGCCTGAAAGATGGTGTTACAGCAAGTGAAACAATTGTCGAGATGCTTTTCATTCAACTGTACACTTAAGATCAATATATTTATCCATCAGGGTAGGAACTGTGTGCCATCTTACAGCTGATTAGGTGTTTTTTCTGCTTTTTCTTTTCAGGCTATTATTTGGTGCTAGAATGTCCAGAAACCCATTAGGGGGACAACTTTTATCTGTGGACACCCTTTCTGGTTTTCCTGCCCTCAGCATAAACAATAATCTTCAGCAGGCACAGATTACGAAATCTGTTTAAAAAAAAAAAAAAAAAACGCTGACATAAAATAAAATACATCCTTAAGTTATTAAGTTAGGGGGAACGTCTGAAGCCCTTTTAGAGAAAAGCTGAACTTTTCTATCCCATACGGCGGCTGTAGAACCAGGTTTGTTCATCGCTGTCCTCAGACGTTTAGTCGACTTGCACAACAATGTCCTGCTCAATTCAGCCCAAACTTCTGCTTCTGCTCTCGTGTATAAACATGTACGTGGCCATATTTACCACATGTTTTTAATATGTGAGATAACACGTCAGTTAGAATGAATAAAGGACACTATATTCCAGTGTTCTGGGTCTTTTGTTGTTCTGTGGGAGGGTTTACAGAAGTTTAAATGTGCACAGAGAGAACCTGCACAGAGATATGTGACTGGTGAGGAAATATTACGTTTGGGGCCTGAAGATTTAAAAATGTGCACGTGGGAGCCATGGGGAAAAAGAAAGTCTACCCACTTCAATTATTTTGGAGCTGCCAGTCTTTCCAGGAGTGGACACCCCCAGAAAATTTACCCCAAGGTCAGACTGTGCAATGCTCAGAGGAATTAAAAAAAAGTCCGAAGAGCTCCATCTTGGTTTTTACAGGCGTCTGTTTAAAGTTCATGAATTGGAAAAAACCTGGACGACTAACGGTTTGTTTGCGAGGAGAAAACCTCACGGAAGGAACATGGCCGCAGGAAACTGGCTACAGAGGTTCATTTTGAACGAACCACAAAATCTTCTGGAGCTGACGAGGTTTGGGACTCGAACAAGACGCCGGACTGCGAGAATGGTTGAAACGTTTATTGTGATGCAGCTGCTGGTGGAGGTCACAATCCAGTGGTGGGACCAGTCTGCAAAGATATGACAGTTAGTGGACTGAATTTTTCTGTGAGCGAGATGATCAGAATGATAGACACCAACCCTCTCAAACAGGAGCGGTGCGGGGGCCACCTGCAGGAGTTGGGCGAGATGATGTCACCGTCACTGAGTGAAGTGCAGAGGATGGTCAGGGGGGTAATCCAAAAACAAGGTCCAGGCATGCAGGTCATGGTCATACATGGGAGGTCAGAGATCCAGATTCAAATCCGTAGGGTAATCCATGAGTCATAGTGGTTGGGCCAGAAGGAGAAGTCGGTAATGAGCTCAGAAAGGCAAAACAAGAGCAGGCAGGTGGGGGGGTTCCAAAAAGGTGCGAGGTTGAGACGAGAAGATCAAGCAAGGTTATGAACAGAACGCCGGCCATCTACTACCATAAGAGGTTCAATAATCTGGCAGAGTGAAGTGCTGAAAGGAGTCCTTATATCTGGACCAGAACAGGTGCAGTGAACCAGGACTGATGAGCTGAGAGAGAAGAGTGGGTGTGGCAGAGCAACAGAGAGGCAGAACATGATGGGAACTAATGCTTTTGGAAAGCAACGCATAGATTTTTACCCACAATGCACTGCATCATAAACAAAACACAAACACCCCACACCAACAAACAAGCACAGTGGTGGACGGGTGATGGTCTGGGCTTGTTTTGCAGACACAGGGCCTGGACACCTTGCAGTCGTCGAACCAAACCGTGAAATCCTCTGTAACCTAAAGTTATTCTGGAGTCAAGTGAGGCCACCCGTCCAACAGCTGAAGTGTGGACCAAACGGCTCATGATGCAACAGGACAATGACCCCAAGCACAGCAGTGGATCTGCAAGAGAACAGCTGAAAAAGAAATGGATCGAGTGGTCCAACTGACTGAAACTCTGTGGAGGACGTTAGGAGAGCCGAGCAGGAACCAGCAAGTTTCAATCAACTTAAAGAACACGGAAACAAGAACGCATGCGACACTTAGAAAGTCAAACCACAACTGGGAGTTGTTGCAGCTAAAGCAGGTGCCTGAAGCTGCTCCACTACGAGCTGCACCTGTTTTTTTTTTTTTATTTATTTTACACCCAACTCCATTTTGACTTCACGACTCGGTGGAAACATCTGAGGTTAGATTTCAGTTTTGGAACCTGGTCAATCTAGGAGGTTTTTGTCCCGATTCAAAAAACTGAACGAGGGCTCCCCGCCCCTAATGAAAGTACATTTTTAGTTCATCTTTGCACACAAAAAATATAAACGAGTATTAAAGATAAAAATGAACAACTCACATAAAACAACACATAAAATTACCTTCACATGCAACAAAAAGACACCTGCACTGTTGCATGGGTAAAAAAAATCAGCAAATACTATGAACTACACTGCATGTGGATTAAAATACTTGTATATTGCAGTATAAGTACTTTATGGCTCTCCTTTAATAAGTTACTCACAAAAGAAATAGAATTACAGTTGAAATATGAAGCAATGAAAGCTTAAATTGCCCAAAGAGGACAATTTAAATGTCGTCTGAAGACCATATTGATGAACCAAACACACGTTCTTACTTTCAACTGAATGCACAGATGACTTTTCAGCACATTTCTTCCACTTCTTTTTCATTTAACAGAGAACTCTTCAAGCTGATCAAGACTATTTACTCAGTCAAACATTAATCAAATAAAATATTTGATTAAAAATACATATTTAATGCATTCAATGGCTTTAATAAATAATGCTGAGTGTACATATTGCATGCATGATAAATGTTGAAGCAGTAACGTCCACAACCTTCATGCACAGGGAAGTTTATATACTTTGTACACGTGACACGTTAACAAAAATAAAAAATAAAGTAGTTGGTAAATCCTCCAGAAATAGTGCATTAAGCAGCATTAATACTCTTAAATTTAAAAAATGTTTACAAAGTAAAAGTGAAAACTACCTTAGTGTTAAATAATTCACTCCACCATAAAACTTTAAGGTTTGTTTGTACTGCAGTAAAAAGCACTCTCCTTTCACAACCAGTTCAGCTATTAGTCAGCTAAACGTTCATGCTAACTCTTCCTCCACCCCCCTGCTGTGAGGAGCCTCTCATTAGAAATTCAGAGCATCCAGAGAAGTCAGCATTTTGGGTTACCAGGCAGAAACTGGGATTACAGTATTGCAGAAATAAATCATTCTCCTTTGTGGCCGCTAGATGGCGATCAAGATCCCAAACAGCCACGTTCAGCCGCTCAACCCTGAGGATGGGGTCCTCAGCTCAGCTGTCTCCTAGGCAACCAAGGCTGCGGACAGCAAGAGGGCAGATTGTGTGTTTTTGTGTGTTTTAAACAATAAATGCTTGTTAATGTGCGTTTGAACCGGATGTTTGCTGTTTTAGAAGATTCCAGAGCTGACGCGTTGTGTTTGTATAAAAACTGATGATGATGAAGAGGATGAAGCTCAGTGATCTTCGGGGTAAAAACAACAAAATGTAACGTTTGACTCATAGTTTTCATTGTCTCCATCTAAAGTTCTGCAGTGAAGACCTTTTTCAATACCAAGGAGTGAAGAACATTAGAAACATCATTATTATTTTTATTATTATCATGAGCATGCATCAGTGCATTATTATTATTATTGCACAAATGAGGAAAATAATAAAAACTCTCCTTTAAAAGAGGTCACAATCTCAAGTTTCTTTTCTCATTGGACCAGAGACAGGTCTGAACCGGACCAGAAAACCCACATGCAAAAAATGCAAAAGTAAAAAATAAAAAAGTTGAACGCAGGTGCAGGTAAAAGCTGGAGTTAAAAATAAAGTCAGACGTGCTGGAAACAGAAAATGTTGTAGCACAGTCTGTTTAGTAAAACAAATCAAGGCCGGGGGAAGTATGGGTGCGCAAGGTGTGCCAGCACTCCCTGGTCGATGTGAGAGGAAACGCATATCTAAGTTTAAAGTTACATAAATAATACCGTACTTGTTGCCGTACATCTCACACCACCGTATAAGTTGCATCAGTCCAAATATGTCTAATAAAGTGGAAAAAAACATAAATATGTTGCTTTGCCGTATGAGTCGCATCTATTATGCGTCACCGCCAATGCGTCGCGTTTGTTATGCATCACCATGCGAAAATGTGTCCCGCGTTGTGCCAAACATCGACTGGCTGCCAACTGGTGGCCATGGGAGTGCGCATGGGAGGACTTTAACAAGACTAACAGTTAAAAACATTTATTTGTTTGCTCAAAATTATAGCAAAGGTGCATCTCAGTTTAACTTTTCAAATCAGCTGCATTTCAAAAGCCTATCCGCGGCTGAGGGAGAGCACAGAGGGACGAGTCACTGTGCGTTTCTTTGAAATTTAACAGGATAACCACCTAAAAACAATTATTTGTTTGCTCGACATTATAGTAAAGGTGTGTCTTAGTTGAGCTTTTCATTAATAAATGCACTTTAATGGTCAAATCAGCTGCATTTCACCTGGGCAGCTTGGCGAAATGCAACTGATTTGATGTTTGCTCCAGGAGATGAAGGTGGTGAAGCCAAGTGTCTCATTAATAGCTACTTTTACCTATTAATGAGACACTTGGCTTGCCATATTAGTCCAGGGCCCTCTAGTGGCTGAAAATGGTAGTGTTCATTTTTTTTCCATGTCAGAATGAATGAAATCGTCAAATCTCAGCCAAAAATTGGGTTATAAATATGGGTGAAAAACATAAATACATCACTTCACTGTATAAGTCGCAGGCATGCTAATTTATGCACAAAAAACAAACAAACTAACAAAAAAAAAATAAATAAATAATAAAAAAAAAAAGCAAACTGCGACTTATACAGCAAAAATTACGGTAAGCCCATATATACCAGAACCACAGAACTTACCCTATATGTGTGCAAAATTAGACAATTTAGAAAATTATTATTATTTTTTTTTTTTTGTAAAGATGTTGGCTCTGTTAGCTTTGTCACATTTAATTAGCCAAAGCATGAAGTTTTGACGCACAGTCGCCTAAATGTTACTAATGGAGAACACGGGATGATGTGAAAGTGTACAAGAAGACCACAGCAACACCTCTGGAGAGTTTTGAACATCATTTTCTGACCAGATGACGTTCCAAATCATCACCACTACGTCTAAAACTGGTGGATCTAAACATCAGAGAAGTTTAACTTGGTTGTTGTTTTTTTTTAATTTTAGAATCATTACTAACTGCTGCACAGATTAAAAGTAAGATTAAGGTATTTGTTTGTTTGTTTACGTTTGAGGGCATCGAGGACTGAGATTGTTTGAGGCCACTTCTGGCCCTCGAGCCTCATTTTGCCCACGTCAGTCTAAAAGTTCAGGACATCAGTGAAGCAGTGTGGCAGCCGGGGAGGAGGAATGTAGAAAAAACACACGCAGATGAAAAATAAGAACTGAAACGTGCCAATAAAGCTTCACTGCTTTTTGTAGGTGGACAGTTTAGAAGAAACCAAATCAAATAATTTAAAATGTCTAAATACAAAGAAGGTTTTTCTGACTGAAGTCTTGTTGTTCTTCTTAAACAACTGTTTTGTCTTCAATGATTTCTGGGATTTCTGATTAGATTTTGATAAAACTTTAGTAGCACTTAATAAACCATTTGTTAACAGATCTAGTGCACAAAAAAGGAAAACAAGCCAAATTCATCAGGACTTTCTAATATTTTTATTGATTTAAAACAGCTGTAAGTTATTTACCTGCAAGCACTGTGAGTATTTGTATGAAAAGTTGGTTTTGGAACATAAAGAGGTAAAATGACAGAGCAATAAGAGCAACTAGCAAAATATTCATATTCATCTGAACATAGAAGATTTTCTGCTTCTTTTTATGACCAGTGTTTTAAAACTATTTCATAAATGCTCAAGGCATTTAAAACTCAACGATAACCAAATCACAAACTATTAATTAATCTTTTATAAAGGTGTCTGTAGAGGGAAAAAAAAAAACATGCTTATTTTTGTGATTCATTTAAAGTTTACAGCTTACGCTCTTTTTTTTTTAGTTTTAATTGAATCCTGAGAGGAGAAACTTCAAGGACTCTGAATGAAGAATCTAAAACCTTCATCAAATCTTTCTCTGTGTGTCTGAACACGCAGCAGCACATCTGGACTGACGTCAGTCCAAAGTGAGAAGGCAACACCTGCGGATTGAAGCTCCACATCAGGGCATGCGTTTCATCAAACCCTGTTCTGAGCATCAGCGAGGTGAGAAAACAAATCCATGGGAACATTCAGCGTTTCGTGCTCTCTCAACGTTAAAAAGACATTTTCCAGCAAACATCAAGAGCACGTCCATTTTGTTCAGCCGAGAACGTCTCTGCATTAAACAGACTGATGTCTCCCTCACACATCAGGGCATCCAACACCCTCTTTACACCATATGGATCTAAATAAGTGCTGCTGATCAGGGGAAGTGTCAGGAGCTCACAGTGGTGAGAATCTGCAGAAACATCCACATGTGACAAACTGCACAGACTATTTCTGAACATTCTCACATTCTTCCTGTTTTCTGGTCACATCTTCTTTTCCTGCAAAATTCAACAAAAAGTTGAGAAACACATAAAGCTAATGAACTCATTAAACTAAGAAAAAGATTTAAAAACCCCTAAAACAAGAATTATTTATCTTTACATTATGAAAGAAAACTTTCCCAGAGTAAGAAAAAGCTGTTTAGCCTAATAAACGACATCATATGATTTTTTTAAAGTCGCAAAACTGTTTTTACTTGTAATTCGACACGTTTGTTCACTCAATGCAGCGGCTTTGTCTTTAATTTTAGATTTGGTGCTTCAACCACAATATTCAAGGTTCTTTATTGTTATTCACATCATATGTGGTGGAACAAAATTGTGTACACAGGGTCCCATCCAACAAAAGTATAACTTGTAAAAGAAAAACATTAAGATATAAGATATGAACTAAGAAAAACATCAACTAACAATACACCAAGAACTAACAGCATAAAAACAATACGCCGAACAGCGGCACGAACATGAGCCTGTGTGAGCAGATGAGTATGAATGAACACAGCAACATGAAACAGATCAGCAGCAACATGAAACAGATCAGCAGCAA
>JARVLU010001586.1:30045719-30056523 GCA_031762415.1 Simpsonichthys santanae
TATATTAATTTAAAAGATGACGAGCTTCAAAAGTTCAGCTTTGACAGTGTTAATTTCAATAAGAAATATCAATAAAAAATAGAAAACTAAAGCAGACCTTTGTATAACAGTAGGTGCTTCCTAACTCATGTATTGTTGATTTTGTAAAAAAATAAATAAATAAATAAAAATAACACAACAAATCTCTGGATATTATTTGCCCGTGTTTAGAACCCATTTGCAGGCTGGACTCAGAAAACTTGGGATTTACAATAAGAAATAAATTATTACTGTAAACAAAACAAAAAGCTGACGGGGCAGCAAACTTAAATGACGTTAGGGGGACACGGAGGGAGGCACAAACAGGACGCACACAGCAAAGAACACAGAGAGGCGGACTTAAATAGTGACGCTAATGACAGACAATGACAAACACCTGGGAACGACCACAGGCGGCCGAGGCAGGAGCTGATTACTTGAGGGAGAACAACTGAGGACAAACCACAAGAGGGAGTCACACACTAGAAAACACAAATCCTCACATTCCGATCTTGGTTTTGATTTGTTATGCCACCCCAGGATTTTCAGTGGCCACCCACATGGCCACCCCATTTAAAAATCCTGGAAGCGCCACTGCTCCAGCGTACCATGGGAATTTTTCTCTTTGGCAACATGCATTCCTTCGAGGAATGCTACGCTTTTAATTTACATGAGTAACATTCAACAGCCACACTTAAATTTTTAACAATTTTTTTAAAATACATCGATTCCACTAATATCAAAAATGAAAAATGATGAGTGGCACCAGTGCACACCATGACAGCAGGAACTTGAACGCACCGAGACTCAAGGCAGACAACGTGGCGTTTAATGTCTCCAGACTTGGGGGACAGACATGAATCCGTCTGCACGTCCCTGCGTCACGTTCAGATAAGTTTCATCGCACGGACGTCTCCCACAAATTGCCGTATTCCAGAGCATTAATGGAACTGGTGTTTGTGGTGTGCAGAGGACCAACCCTGACACTTCCACACAAACCTCAACTCATCTGTGGCGTCTGCTTAAACACAATAGCCTTCGATTCAACATCGTCCTGGTGTCACGTTTCTGATGGAAAATGAAAACAAATCCACAGTTTGATCTCTTGATGAGTTGCTAAAACGCTAACGTGTGCAAAGCCTTTGATCGATGTAAGACATCCGCTGTCATCTCCAGGCAGGACACACCGTTAACGCCACTAATTAATAAATCAGACGGGCAGGCCTGCTTCTGCAGCCATTTATCAACAACTAACGTGCACTCAGAAAAGAATCAGGCACTCGTAAAACATTTGTCTTTTCTTTTCTGCTTGTTGCAGAAAATTTAGAGTTCAATCTATTATTCAACAGAGAAATAGGGAAACAATTACTATTGTTGGATTTTTTTTAAAAATATGCAGCATATTTTTAATGTCCACTATCAAATAAGACAACATGCAGGTTCACTGCGAGATGCAAACATCTGGGGTTTTAAACATTTGCGTGTGTTTAAGGTCATAAAAACGTCCACGCTCGCTGCATCCCCGAGCAAAACACAGAGTCAGAGTTTCTTTATTTGCCATTCCAGCGCACGTGGTGGAATGAAATGGTGTGCATAGGGGCCCCGTTACATCCACAAATAAAATTTAAAAAAAAAAAAAAAAAAGAATCTAAGATATGAACCAAGAAATACATTTAACTAAAAATACACTAATAGCCGAATCATCTCCTTTGTCCTCTTCACATTGACGTGAAGGTTGTTCTTCCTGCACCAGCTCTCCAGGTGCTCCACCTCCTGCCTGTAGCTGGACTTGTCGTTGTTTGTGATGCGTTCCACCACCGCTGTATCATCTGCAAACTTTACAGTGTGGCGGCCTGGATGGGTGGCTGCACAAAACACGTTTCCACACCAAGTTTTTGAGCTTCATCCGAGTTTCGTTTCTGTCAGACGCACAGTGATGATCATTAAGGAGTTAAACACACACATCGGAAGTTGTTTCGCTTTGCCCATTGATTTTATTCCACGTTTGATGCTGTTTGATCGTAAAAATAACAAACTTACATTGAAATTATGCATTTTAGAAGGAACACGTTGCAAAACATTACCCACCCTGAACCACTGGGAGGAGTCAATGGGGAACAGGACAACCGTCGTATCACCAGCAAACTTGTTGGTCCACTAAAGGAGCGTACTGCTTAGTGGGGAAAAAGTTTACTTGGGACTCCTCAGACTGATGAAGCCCTCCGGATAGAGGGTGAAACGTCTTTCCACAAAAAGAAACTGTCCAGATGACCTGACAGAGCATTATTGGATTTTGTACCAGGATGATTGAGCATGAACTTTGATCATTATGTTTTCTGAACTTCATGTCTACTCATTATGTCAATATCAGCTTTCAAAACAAGCAGCTTAAAGCAAATTAAAGGTTTCTGGTCACAACCATCCCAAATTAGTGGCGATCCCCAGGGCTGAGTTCTGGAGCTCCTTCTATTTATTTTTAGGAAACACATTATTTACTTGTTCTTGTTTTATTTAAGTTCACCCCATCTAAATGTTTCCGTTACTTTATTATTACTGACGACTCCACAGTCAGTCCCTCTCGTTGTGTGAAGAAGTGTAATCATTTTTTTGATAATTGTCAGGTTTTCTTCTGTAAAACAAAGATTATCTCGTTTGTTCTGTGCGCCCAAATGTTTCAGCACATTTAATCTTGTTCACATTGTTGTTGCCGCTCATACAGATCATTGCAAATCTCTTCTCTTTGGCGTACGCCACAAATTAATCCAATAACTTTTACTGGTCCAGTACTCCGCTGCCTGTCTACTGAACACATAAGTCTTTTTCTCAAATACGTCCAGCGTCACGTCGAATTTAAGATTATATTCATTTTTAAAGCTCTCCATATTTCTCTGCACTGCTCCAGCCTCACAGTGTCAACGTCTCCGATCGTCTTCCAGTTCTCCCCTCCATCTGTCAGCCAACTAGCCGTCCTGCACCCCCCCATCTCTAGACATCTTTTTGAATATCCACAGAGACAATTAAAACCTCCTCCAGAACTACTTTCTTTAGACCATATCTCACCCAACTCCGCGCTCTCTTCATGTAATTTGTGGAGATGTTGTCCATGTCAGGAGATCATATTGAGTATTTGTCAAATAGAACTTGACTGTGTTGAAGTTTAATTAAATTTTGTAGTGGAATGTCTGTTTAAGGTGTTTTAAAAAGAAGGCACAGCACAATGTTTGGTTTTAAAGTTGTCTGGCTTCTGGACTTGGAAAAAGACAAACTGGTTTTAAAAAAATCAAACATAAAATACAACAATGTTCAGTCAGGTCATCTGGATGGTTTCTTGTTTTTGTTTTTGCTGAGACGTTTCATCCTTCATCCAAGGGACTTCCTCAGTCTGAGACGCCACCAAACAAAACTGATTCCCCCCAAACAGCAAGGCCCGCCCTCTTCCCCGTCAACTCCTCTGAGACAGCCATACCAAAGTGTTTTCCACTACGGAGTGTGCTGTTTGGGGGAATCAGTTTTGTTTGGCGGCTTCTCAGATTGAGGAAGTCCTTTGGATGAGGGATGAAACGTCTCAGCAAAGAAAAGAATCTGTCCAAACCTGACTGAACACGTTGGATTTTATACCTGGATTTTTGAGCATGAATTTTGGTGAATAACAAAGTGAATTCACAGAACATTATTTCTCATATTGAACAGGGAACTTCCTGGTCCAGCAGAGTTTAAAAAGTCTGCATCGAGCCCCTGATATTTCTAATTGACAGTTGTTTTCCTTGTTTTTCTCCTATCTGTTTTTAGCAGCAGATTAAGTCTTATCTGTTTCCATCTAGACGTCTTTTCCCAAGTTGTCCGATTACTCCACGTTTGCTTATCTACACAAACTACCTGCCTAATGTCGTTCATCCGTGTGACTCAAGCCTCCACCTGGTTTCTGGTTGAGTCATCTGAGTGTTTTTGTTTACATTCAGTGTGTACCTGCATTTTAGAATTACATATCAATACATCTGGAAATCGGGTAAATTATTTCAAACTGCTCAGAATAACTTTTTTAAATCTGATTTCTTACAAAGCCATGAAAACCTTATTTTAATTTTTTTTTTTTTAAAGCAAGCATTTGGCAGAACGTGAGCCACTGTCACCAGACAAACACGTTCTCCTAGAATCAGCTGCCGTCTTTTAAACACTGCTTTGGTTTTGCTGCGTGCGATTACAAGTTGCCTCCCTGTTCTCTCCTCAGTAATGGCCTCCGCTGAGCATCCGTGCACCAGCTTCCACCGGCAGCACTGCGCATAAGGCAACACACCCACCTTTGCCCTCCCGCCCCGAAGTGAGAGCGACGCCGCCATGTACAGCGTGGAGGACCTCCTCATTTCCCACGGATACAAACTGCCCAAGAGCGGCCCCCCGTCTGCCACGCCTTACGACAAGCGCCCTGCCGACTGCCAACGTGAACTTGTGGAGAACAGGGCTGGCCGGGGGACGCTGAACGGGTACGAGGCGGACAAGGGGCCCTCGTCTATCACAGGCATCTATGGCACCAGGCAGGCTCTGGTGAAGGCGTTCCCTGCAGACAACGAGAGCGGGGAAAGGAACCCAAGGAGAAAAGAAGTCGGCATTGGTATCCTAGGTGACGTTCCGCTCTTGGGTGATTCTCTCGCAACAGACAGCGGGTGAGTGCTTTTCCTCTCTCCTTCGCAGCCCCCCCACACCCTTTTACCTTCTCTTTTTTCCTCCCTAACCTCTCCTCACTGGGGCCCTTCGGTATTGCATGCAAAACTGAGTCTGCACTGCGCCGGATTTTTTTCTTCTTCCTCCTCTCTTCCTACATCTCTTCCCCTCCTGACGGAGCTGCAGAAGAGAGGCTGCAGCAGCGCCACAGACGCATCTTGAACTGGAGCATGAGGGAATATGAAAGGTGGCTCAAGTTGTTTAGATGCCCGCACGGAGACGTGGCTTGAGCCCACTCCCGCTCCGATTTAGTTTTTGTAGCCAGCAGGCAGATGCAAACAGCAGCACTAGTTGGTGAGCAAACTGGAGGAACATGCCTGAAGACGGGCGTGTAATCACTCCACTGTAAACAGTGGCACACTGAATCACACCCAGCACGTGCTCCGTGATGTAAGCATGTTGCTGGGCAAGTGTGCACAGCGCAGCTCCCCTCAGCCATACAGTAGCATATGCTGCTGAGGATGATCCATTGACTCTGCTGCTTAAATGAAGGAGTGCATTGACTAACAGGGCTTTTGTGCAATGCAGCTGTTTGAGGAAGCTCCAGCCAAATAAGGGTTTTATCTTTTGCACAGTGAGGAAAATGCAACCTTTCATTTAGTCTTTTTTGTTTGTTTTAAAAAGAAATAAAAATTGCAGAATAATGTATAAAATATCCTCAGGATGGGAGGACCTGGCGATGAAATGTACAAAAAATGATCTTATTATCTGAAAATTTTCAAGTTTAAGTTGTTTCAGTGCAATTAAAACTTTTTTTTTTTTTTAAAGAACGAAATGAAATCGGGAAAATCATGACACATTCTCTGTGTACTGTATGTGCACCGTTTTCCTGTTTGTCAGCAAAATATGTCATGAACCACAAAGCAGATTTTAATGAAACGATCAGAAAGTTATCTCTGCATGCACATTTACTGTACAACTACTTAACTTTTGATGTCAATTGGATTTAAATGGCTGCCACAGCTGCCTTGACAAACACAAACCTCACAATAACTCAGTTAATTTTACAGATGTTTCGCAAAAATTTGTTGTGGTTGTAGCAAGGATTTTTCTCAATGGCATACTTTGAATAATAAAAGGTTACACAAGAGTTTAAGTTTAAATTTTTGACATGGAATGGGGTGATATGCATTCCTTCAAAGAATGCTATGTGCTTTATTATAAAAGGCACTAAAACCGATAAAACAAGGATGCAAGATCTCCTGCTTCCTTGTGGAAACAGTATTTTAATTTGTCACATAATTGCCACCTCATATTAGTTACATCAATTTTTTCTGAATAAAGTTACAAAAAAGCTTGTGAGATTTTTTTTTAGTCCCAGTGCCAATCAAAGATAAATCTCTCTTTTTTTTTAAATGTTAAGTTAAAACCTATTAAAAACTGAACAACTGACTGTTACTGCTTAATGTGTAAGTAACTACTGTTTTTCTTCAAGGAGCAGTGATTCATTTCAAACTCAGTTATGTGATTGAATAAATACATAAATAAAAGGCACTTTTGATTTTACATCGGATCAGGTAAGATGATAGTTTTACCGTACGGAGCTTTTAAGACCCACAGTCACTGGCCAGATGACCAGTTTTCAAGATAGGGTCAGCACAATTTATTATGCAGATCATATTGCAGTAGCATCACAATTTCATGATGTCTTTAAAGAACTCTGGAGATGCTGACTCAAGCACATCTGTCTCGTGTGTGCTGGCTTGTCTTGATTAAGTTGTGTTGTAAAAGCCAATACAGCCATCGCCAAAACGCTTGCTCGCTGCTGACTTGGACATGTCATTTTTCATCTTTAACAATGATAAAACCTCAGGGATTGGTATGTTGGCATTAAAATTTTATGGGTGGTTCTCACATGTGCCAATTTTCTAAAAAAAAAAAAAAAAGAATAAAACTGACATAGAAGTGATTGTGAAAGCTTTGCAAGGATGAAGCCAAATGTCATACATTAGACTCCATGTGAAGCTGAAACTAATTTAAACTAATCATTTTTTCGTTGCAGGTTCTATGATGTTCCTAGTCTGACTTACTCTGAGCCAATAAGCTATGATGAACGGGATATTTCCTACTGGCGGAGGCGTGGCCAGGACTTCAGCATCCTACTGGACTACGCGGACGGCAGGGAACTAAGGGCCTCGGCTGGAGCATGGAGGCCACAAGCCCTGATGACAGCAGAGGAATACAGGGCAGAAAGACAAGCGCAGCAACTATGGGAGGACATTTCTTGGTTAAGAGACCCAGATGCAGGCCCTGGTCAGCTAAGGGTGACTGAGGAGAGGAAGTGCCAAAGTCTGGGTACAGAGGAGTGGAGGCCTGCTGTGGGCATGGGAAGGCAGCTGTCAGATGGGGATGGGGAAAGGTGGGCTAAGGACCAGTACCGCCTGCGGACACCTGAGGGTTTTTTCCACCCTAGAACTAAAGCAAAGTCTCAGTCACTACCTAGAGTTTTGTTACCTGATGGAAACGACTGCAGAGAGCTTGTGCCATCAAGACCTAGCCTACCGGATAGGCAAAGGTTAAATAGCACTGTTTTCTCTGGGCCTTATAGTAGGTATGTTTATGGTGGTGGAAGAAATGGTTGGGGTAGGAATGTTGGCCCGAGCAGCCATGTTGCACTTTTACCAAAGCCCAGGTTCAGTAGGCCTTTAAAGCCGCCGTCATATGAGATACACCAGCAGACAAGGGGTAGCGCAGAAATGCTTGCCATAGAGCAGGGTGCCAAACAAAAAGACAGATCCATCTATTATCCAAGGGTTAGGGAGCTGAGACATGACTATTTCGCACAACACTCTGCCCTCACTGGAATGGAGCCTCCTGGCTACATTCCACCCCCTTCATATAAAAGAGCCCCACCCCCAAGAGGAGTTTCATTCCATCGCAACGAATTGGCAAACTTAAGATGGAGGGCAGAAGCTTTGCAAATGCCCATCTCAGATCCTGGAAGGTGGCTTTCCAGACAGGCAAGTGGCTTGTGGTTGGAACATTATCAGGAACGTAGTACGTCCTATCGAAAACAGGTACATTCACTGGAAGAACAACCCAGTCTGGTTCGTCAGTTACCCATTGAAGACCCAAGAGTAAAGCAAATCTCAGGAGGGCCTAGTGGGACTTCTCTCACTGACACAGACAAGATCCGAAACATCAACAAGGAGATTCCGCCTGCTAAGACTTTAGGACAATCTACCCATGATAGTGCCTTTCCTCCCCAACAGGGGCCAGCTCCCAACACTGAAACTAACAAAACAGCTCTCAATGACAATGACAGCAGTAATCGACGGTGCATCAGGGGTATTAAAAAAAGTGAAAGTGTAGGTCCTGAACATACTCGTAGTCATATTTTTCCTTCATCTTTTCTCGGTAAACCACCACCACCCCCATGCAAACCGGTTGACCAGGGTGTCTCTGAAACAACAACAACAACAACAACAGAGGTAAAGAAAGTGGAACAACATGAACCACCAGAGAAAGAAAAGTCCAAAAATCTGAAAAAGAGACTCAGCGAAACCATTTTTTGTTTAGTGTCTGTCCCTGTTACTCCTCAGCCCACTGTAATGATCCGTGACCAGAATAACAACAATGAAAAGTCACCAGACCCTGCAGGCAGTCCTAGCGACAACAAAACTGGCCATTTAACTAACCAAAGCCTCCAAAGCACATCATCAGCTGAAGCTGAGCTGCAGGCTCTAACTGGTAGCATAGCAAGCAGCAAAACAAGCAGCAGAGCAAGCAGCAAAATGTTTAAAAAACTACCCTGCCGACCCCCTAAGATAAATCATTACAAGGAGCTGAAGCTGTCAGGAACATGGCCTGCAAACCAATATAGAGATCAGGAGACACAAACCAGCCCAGAAGCTCGAAAACCCAGCCCTGAGAACAAGGAAGCACAAGAAGACCCTGTCCCTCCTGACACTGACGTTGCTACGGACAGTAGTTTAGTGGGTGCTGCCTTCACTTTTCCAATCAAGGGAGTCAAAAGCCTGAAACTGTCAAGCAACAGCGCCTTCTCTCTGACCTCCACCTTCTCCAGCCAGATGAACAAGAGTACACCTCAGTCGCCAGCAGTACCACCCTCAGGAAATGTGGAGGAGGATGAACCAGCAAACAGTGGGCAAGAGCCATTTGAACCATTTTTAATTAAACCCACAGTACAAAGACCGTGGGATGCTGTCAAAGAACTGGAGACCATCAAAAAAGAAATTCAGGATCAACAGCAGCAGCAGGTCAGCAAACAACCAAGTGTTGACAAGTGCATAGAGGACCTCAACGAGGCCTACAAAGACATCTTGGAGCTAGGCACTGCCGGCAATAAAGTCCCCAACGGCTCAGTTCAAATACCTGAGCGTATCAAAATCCGACTGACATCAGAACCTCTCAACAAGCCCAGCAGCCTTAGGCGCAGTGCTGTAAGCTGGTCTGTTGATCCAGAGTACAGAGAAGTGAAGAGCGCTTTCTCCAGGCCTGCAACAAAGTCAGTAACCTTCAGCAAACAGCTCAGAGAAGAGCTCCCAGTCCCACCAAGAGAGACAGGATTCAGAGAATACAGGGTTGTTTCACACCTTTCACGTAGAAGGAGCAACGATGGCAGGACAGTGAAACTAGACTTGCCAGATGAGCCTATTGAGACGCCGCTTTGTGACTTCAGCCCAACCACGAACAGCACATCAGCTGAGGTCCCGTGGGCAGATCGACAGCCCATGCAGGATGCCTCTACGCTAACTAGTCCTCCAGATTACGAGGACATATGCCAGACTTTGCGTCAATCTAAAGACACGCCCGATGCGAATAGACCATCTGGAGGGAATTCTAGACCCAATGACATGGAACCACCTCAAGATCTTGGTGTTGATTCTGAAGATGAGTGTCCAATTTGTAAACGGGAGCTTGAGAATCAGATGAGACAGGGTCCGCTGCCTCCACTTCACGAGGAGAACAGCTCAGATAGCTCAACCAATCAAAATGGAAGTCCACCACAATGTGCTGCCTTAGAAAGTCCTTCAGAAGACTCAAAAACCGAGGAGCCAAATGACTCGAGTTTAAATCAGTCAGGGCCCGAGCCGTGTGCAGAGACAGTGGAGCAGCACTCATTGACGCAAGGAGAAGGTGAACAAACAGAAAATGCTCTGGCGGAAAACTCCAACAGTTCGTGCACGGATCATCCTGCTGAGAGTGGACCTGAAGATGGATCTACTGATGACCCTTCCTCTGCATCCACACTATTACCAACTGATCAGTCTGCAAACTCAGAAGTCACAGAGGAACTGTGTGTTAATGAAACCGTAACTAAAAAAGTAGATTTAGAAGAGGAACGAAACAGTTCAGGAGAAACGCCTGATACTGGCAAAAAGAAATTTGTAGCAAAATGTGAGGGTCAAAGCAACACTTTGCCCAGAGGCAGGAAAGAAATAGAGAAAAAGTCTGTTTCTGTCCCGGAACTTCGCTTTGGTCTACGAACTCATCTGGGCCGAGACCATACAGGGTTGCCTGAGTTTCCACCAGATAGACTGCCGCTCTCAGTTCCCCCAAACCTGGACCGAAGGTTATCTCTAAGCTTGGAGGGGGAGAGGAGGACCAGAGGCCCCTCCCAGAGAATAGAAGCGCTGCAGAACAAACTGGCAATTTCTCCAGCTCACGTGGCTGCCGAGCGGATTGCCAGGATGAGGGAGGTGGACGTCATTTGCCGAGTGAGGCGCCTGAGCATCCAGAGTACTGACTCTGGGGAGGGGGAAGCAGAAGGGGAGAGGGAAGTGGACGAGCTCCACGCAGTATCGCAGGGAGACAAGGAGAACAATCAGGAGGTCACTCAGTCACAGCAGTGCGCTGAGGAGGCAGTGTTGCAAGATGAGCAGAAATCCTCTCTCTCAGGTGAGAAAATGGCGTTTTTTGCACTTCACACTCACTTCTGTGTGCAGGAATTAACAAAAGTTATCGTTTATCACTGTGAGGTCATTAAAAGCTCAGTCAGCATTATCATTTTAAAACTAAAATAGCATTTAAAACTAATTTAATTAGAGGAATTGCATTTCCTGCAAACATTTTTTTCCCGTTTTTTCACATACTGTATATATAT
>JARVLU010001586.1:30062107-30082722 GCA_031762415.1 Simpsonichthys santanae
TTCCTTCCTTCCTTCCTTCAGTCCTTCCGTCCTTCCTTCCTTCCTTCCATCCTTCCTTCCTTCCTTCCTTCCTTCCTTCCTTCCTTGCTTCCTTGCTTCTTTCCTCCCTCCCACCCTTTCTTCCTCCCTTCCATCTGCTCTTCCTTCCATCTGTCCTTCCTTCCTTTCTTCCATCCCCCTCCCTCCTTTCTTCCTTCCTTCTATCCTTCCTTCTGTCTGTCCTTCCTTCCTCTCATCCTCCTGTCTTTCCTTTCTTCTTATCTCCCTTCCTTCTGCCCTTCCTTCCTTCTGTTTTTCCTTCCTTTCATCCTCTTGTCCTCCCTCTCTCCCTCCTTTCTTCCTTCCTTTCATCCTCCTCTCCTTCCTCCCTCCCTCCCTCCCTCCCTCCATAAAACTATTCTTCTCTCACCAACTCTTCTCGTTCAACAGGAAACGACACTAAATGTTTTTCAGGTCACTCGTTTACTGAAAAATAAATTTGATTTATTTTATTTTAACAGAAAATGAGAATTTCATTTATGGTGGAACACAAGTTTGCTGTTGTGTGTTGTTTCATGTCATTGTTGTATCGTGTGACACATCATCATCATCATCATCAGTTCATCAGCTAACTGTTATGTAGCATTTTACAGCCGTAGCTTTCGATCAACTCAAACTTTGTCCTGGTGTCTGAAGCATCTCGTGCACATCTGGACCGCTTGTTGTCCGTGCGTCTCATCCACTTCAGAAAATGCCAAAAACTTTACGTACAAAGCACTGTTCACACCTTTGACAGACGACTCACTGCCCCTGCCTGTGGGGTGGGGGGTACAGTAGCATTCTGCTCTTCATGTTTCTCTGAACACTGAGTCAAAACTGTGAAGTCCAACGAAACATTTGACGTACAAACAGAACAGGAGGAGGTTTAGTGTTTGAGCCCAGACTGCGTCACAGGGAGGACATCTTTGATTCATTTGGGACTAGGCCCGGCTGAGGTCTTCTATTTAAACTGCCCCCACCACATTTAAACTCATCCCCTCCAACGATTGGCATGTCAGGTACGCTCGGACGTTCTGTCATTTGACTTTTTGTACTACAGGTGACGTGCAAACATGAAGAAATTATGCACACTTGTAATATTTTCTATTTTCATATGAGATTTAAGTGCTTTTTGTACTCCCAAACATCTTTTTTTCTTCCTTGCATGAGATGCAAGAGGCAGGAGGGAAAAATGTTTTTCATGAAGTATATTTGCATTTAGTACTCCAGTAATAAAACTAGTCGGCAAGATATTACGTCACATAATTTCATTTACAAAACTATGCCAAGTATTTTAAAGCTATTTTTTAGAGTATATCAAGAGAGCGCATTCATTTCTTTTTTATTTCTTTTTATTTAAGACATGCCTTTATCTTTGTATCTATAAATATGAGCATAATCCATAGTCATGATTGTGCTACTGTTGTATGATACTGCTGTCTGATTCATAAATAAACTCTTTGCATGAATTCTTGGTTTGTGAATAATTGCTATGCATGTCCTCAGGGGAAATAAATGTGGGATTTATGTGGGAAACTTAAAAATATGAAAAATTAGCAAAAAATGGACATTTTTTTAACAAAATGAATAAGACAAAATTAAACATTCAGAACGGACACATGTCACAACACAGATGTGCAATTTTTACAGAGTTCTCTGCTTCTTCCAGTTCATTTGGCTCAGTTCATCATACGGTAATTCACTTTATTATAAAAGCTAATAAATTAATTATTTATATATGTTCAAATAAATGTGCTGTACGGGGTGCCGTTTGTAAAGTTGAAGAGTAAAAAATTAACATTAATATTTTGGTTTATTTAGCTTTTAATAAGAAAAAACAGTTTTTTTTAAGTCAAATTTTCACCATGTTATTCATACATTTATAAATGTTGTAGTTCTCAAATAAAAATTCAATTTACACCTAAATGTTTAGTTTACTAACTAAATATTTAACTTGCAAGTTAAATATTTAGTTAGTATTAAATATTCAATTTATACCTAAATATTTAGGTGTAAATTAAATATTTAATTTACACCTAAATATTTAGTTTACTAACTAAAGATTTAACTTAATTATAGGTCTCTCTTGCAAATGAGTGCTGCCTGAATAAAGGTTGAATGAATTAAAAAATTACAAGATAAATATTTAGTTTGTAAACTATAAAAGATAAATACTGTATTTAGTTTGTAAACTAAATATTTATGTTGTAAATTAAATATTTAGTTGGGAACTATGACATTTATAAATAACACGGTGAAAATATTACTAAAAAATAACCCCTGGTTTTTTTCTTATTAAAACCTAAATAAACCAAAATATTGATGTTAATTTTTTGACTGTGCAACTTTACAAACAGCACCCCATAGTGCTGTCTCACATTTACATGTTTATGTCACATTCTGTTCAGGCTTGTTGCACAAGCAGACCATTGATTGCCATTTATTTTTAAAAATAAGATCAATAAATCAATACACTTTGTTTTACATAAAACTTTTGATCTCCATGTTTATCACAGAGAAGAGGTGGCGGCTGAAAAGGCAGGTCTACATAAAAAAGTTGACATGTTGAAGTGTCTGTAGCATTAATTAAAGCCATTCAACACATTTAAGGTGCAAAATATTATAATTATTGCCCAGCAGAGTAATGTTTTGTCTGTTAAATATCTGATGAACAGAACAGATTTAAATTAAACTTTCATAAAACAATTATTAGCCACAATAACTTATTAACTTTTGGGCATCCTTGGTCAGTTTTACAAATACTGAGCTCATGTTTTTCTTAAGGTTCAACCAAAGCAACTAAAACTCCTTCATTTCTCAACATGAGACGATCTTAGTCTAAAAACCTGGCAGGAAAGGTGGTGGGTGATGTGCATTCCTTAGTTTAAGGGATGCCTTACGAATCATGATTCAAAAACAGCTAAATCAGGTCGTTCTAGTGTTTGTCTTTTTAATGTGAATTAGTCTTTTTGACATTTTGTACGATCAGTGTTCTGAGACTAAAACAGCCTGCCTCTCTTTCTGTAAACCCCATCCGTCTCCAGCTGTCTCTCCATCACAGCTGCTTCAGAGCCCGGGTGTGTAAGAAGACTTGGTATCTGTCAGAACGCTGCACCTGCCAGGCCCGCTCGCCTCCGTCACTCGTCAGAAACAGTTGTTCTCCTAAAACAAGTGGAAACAGATAAAGATATGCTGTTTTGTGGAGTGGGTGGCGTTAAATCCCAGATACAATGAGTCTTAGGGAATAACAAGTCAGCATGAATAAAAAAAAAAAAAAAAAAAGTTAAACACACAAGAAAACAATTATTCTAAACAAAATAGCAGTTTAGTTGCTCATCATCAAATCCAATCATTTAAATTAACAAAAAGTGCAAAAAATACAACTTTAAACTTTTTTGTTCTTAGCCTGCTTTAGGTTTGGAAATATCTTTGAATATGTAAATATAAGTTAGTGTTTGCCTTTTAATTAAAATATAGTATTCAACAGATGTGAAGGTGAAAATGGGACACGTCCTGCTGTTACAAACAATTACCACCAGAGGGCGACAAACAACAAAAAAAAAAAAAGTGGTGTAGATTTTATAATTTATCCTAAACCCAGAGGAGACACTCAGGAAGGTTAAAAGTTTTAACTTAAAACACAAACTTTTCACAGTCTAAAAGTTCCTAATATGTTTTATCCTGATTTAATAAAGAAATACTTTATTCAGATAATAATGAGTTGCTGTGTACATAAATAAATGTAAAAGTTTTATTCCACTTTTATGTTGAGTAAAGCAGTGAGCAAATAAATATTTTTTCTTATTAATAAAGTTCAAACATCATTATTGTTAGTTTTATGTCCCACATTTAAAGATTAAACTAAATTTAGAACATTTTATATCTTTATTCTGTGTTTGTTACCTTCTTAAAGATAAAATTAAAGATGAAAAAATTATTTTGAGAAATAGACACAATGCTTTTTTTAAAGTAGCACAGAAACTAGACTTTTAAGAACAACTTCATTTGATTTATTACATGTTTTAAAGAAAACAAAACTATTTAAGTTAGAGGGAGTTGTTCTTAGATAATATCATATCTCATAACTTTGTTTTAAAAAACTGACATTTTAGTCAAAACTCATGTTTAATTATATTTTCCCAAGCCAGTGAATTATAAATGTTGTTTTGAATATTTATGATGAGAAAATATTTCCAAACTAAAACAAGGAAACTAAAAAATTTGAAAAGTGCAACAATGGCTAATATAGCTAAACAAAAGCTAAAAGCTAAAATAAGAGGAAACTTGAAATTAAAAAAAAAATCAAAACATTAGCTAAAAATAAAAAAGAACAACATTAGGTAAAAGCTACAAAAAGTAGAACACAACTTAAAGCTTAAAAAAGGCGAAACCCAAATTAAAACCTAAAAAAGGCTAAACATAAGCTAAAAAAAAGAACAGTATGAGCTAAAAGAAGCAAAACAATAAAAAAAGGTTAAAAGAAGCACAAAACTAACTAAATGATAAAAAAGGCAAAACATAAGCTAAAAGAAGCAAAACACAAAAAAGTTAAAAGAAGCACACAACTAACTGAAAGCTAAAAAAAAAAGTTGAAAACTACCGTTAACTAAAATCTAAAAGCTCAGAACACAAGCTAAACACTACAATAATAAGAAAAACTAGCTAAAAGTAGCAAAAGGTTAGCTAAAATGAACAAAAAATTAATTTGGTAAGCTGAAAGTTTAGGTTGCAAAAGGATAGCTAAAAGTAAACCAAATCACAGAAAACAAGCTAAAAGCTAAAAGTAGCAGCAAAAAATTTAAAGTATGATAAAAGGCAGATTATTTAACGTCAGCTTGGTGCAGCCGAAGCTGCTTTGATCAATCTGGACTAACAACTAACGTGAGCTTTAACGCTCAGAGTCTGGGCTGCAGGAGCTCGTGCAACGTCAGAACAGCAGAACCTGAACCGGGCCCATCTGTTCATTGTAGTTGGAACAGCTGATTCGATCCTCAGGCTATTTATGGCCCCTCCGTGCAGCCCGCTCCCTTCAGGCCTTACATGGTTGCTGTGGGGTGAGGTTACCACAACAATTTTGGGCCACACTCCCAGAGCCTTTGGAAGCAGCTCGTGACACCTTGTTCCATCAGTCTAAACAGAACCGGATCCCAAACCTCATCACAACAACGGACAACTTGAGAATCAGACTCTTTGCTGTTAAAGTTTTGTGTTTTTTTCTTAAACCTCTCCCTCCGCCTCTCTGGAGCGACCCACTCCCCTTCATCTTCACCCCCCGCCCCGGTTCACCTTCTCTGCCCTGCTGGTCCTGATTTATTCGCCTGCTGCCGCAGAGCAGCGGAGGGAAAGCACCGAGCTATATTTATCAGCTGCTGAGGTTGGACCTGTTTCAGAAGAACCCAGGGTTCTGTGTTTGGGCTCACCTGCTCACACCTGCACCCCCTGCCCCGTCACCAGAGCACCAGGGAACCGAGGCCGTCTTCTGTCAGGACTAATGGATTTCTCCCAGTACTGGAGCTGAAACCAGCTGTAAGTACAATTCTCTCATCGTTTGATCCGTTTGTGCACGATGTGTCTGCTAAAACAGCACTTTCACAGCAAGTTCACCTTTAAAATGAGATCATCCATGAGTCTATGAACACTTTGTTTTTATGGTTCCACATTACACATCAAATCAAGAGCTCAGGCAAATTGATGAACGTTCTCTACCAGAACAATGTTTTGATGTAAAGGATGAAGAACACGGGAAAACAGTGAGAATAAAGAGCACCAGTATAGTTTACTCTAATGATTCTGCTCAGTTAAAAACTGCATTAATATCTATTTATTATATATTTATAAGAGTGATTTTCTTGTAAAGTGGTGCTGATAGTTAGAGGATTCTCTGAGACAAAGCTCCAGATTTGACGTTAAATCTGCTCCAGACAGCATTAAAAACTAAAACAGCCGCAGTTCCTTCAGGGTTTCTTGCCTTCTTGGTGAGATGTTAACTTCTAAACGTTCCCAGTAGCCCTGTGGGTGAAAACCAGTAGAATCTTTTCCTGCTGCCTGGTTCCACATGCACGACTCAAAGTGTTCTTGCTTTGCTCTCGTGTCTCCGGTAACCACAGTGGAATTAGCATTCCAAGCTGCAGATTACAGCAGGGTGGTGTGTGTGTGTGTGTGTGTGTGTGTATGCATGCGTGCGTGCGTGCGTGTGTGTGTGTGTTGTTCCAGCGCCAGTCATTTCGCCACAGTTTTGTTTTGGTGGCGTGTGACGCTTCGCGGCCTTCGGTTGTCGCTCTGCACCTGCTGTCCCCGTCAAAAACCAGCAGACCGGTCGACAGAGCCCAACACCGCCGCAAGCGTGACGCTTCGCCACCGAGCGCCACGATGTCGGAAAATGCAAAAAGACACATCCATTTCACGCCGAACGTCCTGAGCGTGGTCCGGGTTCGAAGGCGATGGACCGTTTCCCTCGGCTGCTTGGTTGGACTCATGCTTCGCCCTCGGAGCAGCTTCTGTAGATCTACAGATGTTCTTTGTCGCTGGTGGCGTTTAGACAACGAGCAGCAGATGTTGGGCGAACAAGCCGCAGACTTTCTGGCAAACGCAGCGGCAAGGCTTCGTGCAACACGTGCACGTCTGCAGAGTCGTCAGATCGCAAGAATCATTTCTGTTGGCGTCCGCGGCAGCAGGTCGCGTCTCTTTATGAACATCTGGCCGTGTTTTCCTTCGTGGTCCATGTGTTTGAGTTGTTCAGGTTCAAGAGTCTTTTTATTTATTTATTTCATTTTTTAACCCCAAGAGTTCATTTCCCAGTCAGCAGGAACACAGAACATCATGACATGGAACCATTAAAATGACAGATCATCACTGTTTGTTGAGAAGCCTCATCTCTACAGGGATGAGTGTTTCAGTTTGTTCGCTCAACATCTGGGCAGCAGATACCTGCGTCCAGATGGAAGCAACCTGAACTCACCGTGGAGTGGGTGATCAGGATCTGCCAGAATCAGCATGGCCTCGTTCACAGACGTCACCTTATGTAGGTCAGTGAGGTTCGGCTGCACATCCTGACAATCCCCGAGAGCTTGTTCCTGTTCGTAGGTCAAAGGTCCAAACCAGCAGATGATCACGTGAAAGTTAACGTTAAGAAAAGTCTCGTTTGTTATTTGTGATTGACCCGTTCAGTTCCCTGCTCCTGCCCCGCCCACTCTCCTCTCCCTCGTCAGTGAACCTTCTCTGTCTTCCTGTTAGTTCCTTGTCCGTGTGTTGTTTATCGAAACTGTTCATGTTTGCTCCTACGTGTTTCCCTGAGATCAGATCTGGACGTCGTTCTGCTGCTCCTCCTGTTCATTGAATCAGTTTTCTTCATCACCTCCTGGCTTCGACATCGTCTGCGTCTCGGGTTCCCTTCGCTCCTCAAACACAAACCTGACATTTTGAACTGCAGAGGTCAAAAAAGAGCCAGAGACGGAGTTTCTTTATTTGTCATTCTATCACATATGGTACATGTGGTGGAATGAAATTGTGTCCACAGGGTCCCAGTTACATCCAACAATAGCTAAAATATAAAGTGTAAAAAGAAACAGTAAATAAGGATCTGAGATATATAAGATATAAGCTAAATTAGGCAGAAGGAAATTTAAATTAGAGCAAAAAATGTGGAATTAGCTGAAAAAGCTCAAATTAGCATGAAACAGCTAAATAGTAGCTGAAATAGCAGAAAAGCAGAAACCTGCAGAACAAAGCTGAAATTAGCAGAAAGAAGTTAGAAGAAGCATAAATCTTCTAGTTAGCAGACACAATCTGAAAGGAACACAAAACAGATTAAAAAACAGCTGAAATTAGCTGAATTTTTTAAATTTGCACAAGGAAGCTGGAAGAAGCTGAACCAAAACAAAATGCAAAAGGAGCAGTAACAGGTTATAAACAGATCTAAAGATTTGAAGGGTGTAAAATGAGCTCAATTATTTTTTTATGAGGGAAAAGAGTGGCAGAAAATGCTAAATATTTCAAAACAGCTAAAGTTGCACCAATACTAAAAGTCATAGCAGGATTGTCCTGAAGGAGCTGAACTTTTTCATTTATGATTTGTTGAAACAGCACAAAAACATGTGGAATGAGAAAGATGCGGAAAAATGTACGGAAGAAAAATGGATCACAATAGAGCGAATGCTTCATGAACATTCATACAATAATAAAACCAGGCGAGCAGACATGAAGCTCTGACGGACGACTGAAGAAAACACGGAGCATAAATAAACAAGGGGGAGTGTTGGAAAGTGAAGGTAAGTTGATTTAAACCTTTGGTCACGGCGACGGAAACAAAACTTTCAAACTGATCAAAAACTAATACTCAAGCACAGATAGACATAAAACAAAAACAAAAGTCAACATAAAGACTTTGATTATTGATCTAGATGTCCCTCCAATACACAATAATCCCACTGAGGATCATTTATGCACTCGTAACCCAAAGATGAGATGTGAAAATGCAGTGTTGGCTTTGATGAAATCAGGGTATTTTTTATGAAATGACAAAATCTGATGTTCAGATATGCAGATGTGAACAGCTACATGATACATTTTTAATCTGGTTAATCCGAGTCCTGTTGGACAGATTTTATTTACATGTAAAAACATGTAACATCACATAAACTGAAGCTAACTCATCTGCTTCAATAACACAAACATTGAAGCTACTGAGCAGGAAGATGTTCCAAAGAATAAACAGTTCAACCTTCATGGAACCATCTGTGGAATGACACCCTCCTCCTCCTCCTCTTCCTCCTCCTCCTCACCTCCTCCAGCTCTTTAGGAGTAGCAGAAGTGAAGTCTCTGCACTCGTCCATGTCCATATTAGAGCAGAGGATGCAGGTTTCTGTCAGCGTCAGGGCAGAGCTGATGCTCTGCAGCCGGGAGGAACGCAGCTCTGGATACAAACAGGGAATTCCAGAGTAAATGTTTTAGGAGAGATCCAAACGGAGCCACCTCAGGCTCAAACCGGACCTTTAAACCTCGTATGCCTTCATGTGGCAGCTTGTTAACAAACCAACTTCATGTGAGGACTTTGTGAAACGTTTGCAGCTGAATAAAGTGCAACAATTTTACACCATGTTGAAATTATTTTATAAATTAAAGAACCAAAAAAAAAAAAACTAGAGAAATTGCATTTCCTGCAACATTGCAGTGTGAATGCTTATTGCAGAAGAACTTGCAGAAAAACAGCTGCAATTAGCTTAAAAAACATGCTGAAATGCAAGAACAAGCCTAAATTAGCAGAAGAAAACAGAAAGAACACAAATTTGCTGAATAAGGTTCAATTAAGCAGAAATTAGCACAAAATAAGCTTAAATTAGCAACAGCAAAGAAAAGCTGAAAAGTGGCTGAAAAAGCAGAGAGAAGCTTAAACTACCAGAAGGAAGTGGAAAGCTGAAATGAGCCAAAAAAAAAAAGAAGCTCAATAGTAGCTGAAATTTCAGGAAAAGCTAAAACTAGCATTGCAAAGCTGAAAGGAAGCAACTTGAAACTGGCAGAAAAAGTTAATTAGACTGAAAGTAGCAGAAATTACCATGAAAAACTTGAATTTATCTGAAAACAGCTGAAATTACACAAAAATGCAAAAAATGTAGCTGAAAAGGAAGAACAAGCTTAAATTGGCAGAAGAAAGCAAAAAGAACATGTCTTATCCAGATGGGCTGAAAAAAGCAGAAATGAGCACAAAAAAAGCGGAAATTAGCAACAACAACAACAAAAACAACAAAACAGCTGAAAAGTAGCTTAAAAAGCAGAAATAAGCTTAAATTACCAGTAGGAAGTGGAGAGAGCACATTTTTGCTGAATTAGACTGACAAAAGTTTAAATGAGTGCAAAAATATAGAATTATCTGAAAAACCTAATGTTAGCATAAAATCAGCTAAATAATAGCTGAAATAGTAGAAAAGGCTGAAACTGGCAGAAAGAAGCTGAAAGAAGCAGAAAAAAGTTAGAAGAAGCACAAAAATTTTTTATTTAGCAGAAAGAATCTGAAAAGAGCTGAAAAAAGTTTAAAATTGTACAAGGAAGCTGAAAGAAGCTAAACCAGAACAAAAAGTGAAAGGAGCAGTAAAAGGCTGTAAACAGCTCTAAAGATCTGAAGGATGTAAAATGAGCTCAATTCATTTTCTATTAGGAAAAAAAAAATGGCAGAAAAGGCTAAATATTTCAAAAAGCATAACGTTGCACCAAAACTCACAGCAGGATCATCCTGAACGAACCGAACGTTTTGATTGATGATTTGTTGAAATTGCACAAAAATGTGGACTGAGAAAGATGCTGGAATGTGCACGGAAGAGAAATGGATCACAGCAGAGCGAATGCTTCGTATTCACACAACAACACGATTTACCAAGTTCTGGTGAAACCTTGAAAATAACAACATGAGTAACCGTGATATTTTGAGATGCTCATGGGTTATTTTGCTAACAGTCAAATAGGGTTGACTCCAGCAGCCAACGCTTCAATTTAAGCAGAAATGTTGTAAAAAGAGTATTTAGAGCGTGTATCATGAAAAAGTCTCAGCTACTACCAACCAAATTTCAGCACATCGGTAGATTTGACTGAGTTGTAGTTTTGTGCCACTATAGCGGCCATCTTGAACTGAGCTGGCACCTAAAGTTAAACACTTGTATTAGCAAACCTAATCATTATTTCCTGTAAGTTTCATGAAAAGCCATTCAGTGGTTCCAGAGATATTTTACTAACAAACAAACAAGAGTTGTCTTCAAATAGAAAATGGCACCAAAAAAAAAAAAAAAAAAAAAAAAAGTTACAGCACAATCTGTTGGCAATTAGAATGTGTTTTGAAACGTGTTGTAAAAAGTGAAAACGTGCTTTAAAAAAGTAAAGTTAAATATCAAGAGACTCTTCTCAAGCTTAAAAAGTGAAATATAAATTTCAATGATCAAACTAAAGAATAAAAGAACCTAATAACTTAAACTAACCCAGAGTAAACCCAAAAACCTGAGTTTCCCACACTTGGATGCAGCAGTTTAAACTTTATTGCACCAAACGGGGAGCGTTGCATGGAAACGGGAGCTTTATTCTGAAAGGTCACGTCTGAATAAACCCTAAAACACTCGGCTCTCTCCTGACAAGGGAACAAGGGAACAGCGCTCGCTCCCGACTCAGCTGAAGCTCCGGGGTTTGTTGCTGAACGCTGCGGCTCGGGCTCGGGGCAGAAATGCTGCGACGTTGAGTCACAGAATTGGATTTGTTGCGACGCTCGGCCTTGTGATGTTGACAGGATGTCCTGGTGTTGGGTTTTATTGAAGAGGGCCGGTTCGTACGCGCTGTGCTGCACCATAAAAAGCTTGGACAAAGAGACGGACGTGTGTGTTTTTGTGCAGGACGTTTTGAAGAAAACTAGCGTGTCAAGCTTAAAGCCAGACCCCGTTTGAGGTAAAATACACTTCTGACAGCTGAGGCCTCAAATGATGACCAGGACAACAGGTTATAAGACAGGAACTGACGTATCTCAACATTCATTCATCCTTTATTTAGGCGGGTTAATCCCATTGAGCCTCGAGGACTCATTTACAAGAGAGACCTGGCTACAATGACAACAACAACAATACAGCAATAGATTTTCCTTGGACAAAACATATTTTCCTTATGCAAACGTTAAAGAGTAGAAAGAGTATTTAACAGTACGTAAAGCACCAAACATCATATAGAAGAGAATTTTTTTTTTTTTTTTTTTACATTTTCAATGAATATTCTGTTGAAATGACACCACACACTCTTTCTCACTCACATCTCAGAGCGTTCCTTGAAGCCGTCAGCTGTTGGTGCTGCTGGCCATGAGTTCCCATTGCTGACATCAGAACACCCATAATCCATTTCAGTTCAGTCATTTCGCTGTGTACATCCAGGAAAAGCCTGATGATCGACACGTGGCCTGGTTCAAACATTTAAAGGTCCCAGAGGGAGAACGAGTGGCGGAGGAAGGGTCACGCCGGTTGTCATGAGCACTGGCAGTGATTCAATGGAACGGACGAGTAAAACGAAACCCAGTGAATGTAATGAAAGCAGATGGATGAGGAATGGACTGGGGTGGTGGTGGTGGTGGGGGGTGTACAGAGGAGGGGAGCGCTCTGATGAGAAGTTTGTCGTGATGAAAAGGGAGAAGGAGAGTGAAAGCAAACAAGACAGAGAACAGGCGTGCAGACGTTCCTCCGGTAAACATGGCCGACCAGCAGCCACTCACAACACATGTTGCCTTATTAGGGGCGTCTGCAGGGAGCAGACTGGGGAAGGTGAGGAGGCGGGGGGGGGAGGGGGGTGAGTCCTTTAAATGTGTGCATATTTAAGATGCCGCAGCGTTGAGCCTGGAGAAGGGGTGTTAGTGAAACTCTGGTCTTCACAGACACACCTGGAGGGCCCAGAGACTTCAAAGACATCTCACCCAAGTGGACACTCATACACATCCTTGATGAAATGACACCCCCCTCCCCCCAACTGAGTTTGAAATGTCTCATTTACACCCTCATGCTCACATGGGTTGCACTTGCTATTTTCTTTGGGTTTAGAACAAAATTAGTTTTCTGCATTTAACCCATCACATCTGGGATGCACTCAGGTGGAGCACTGGGCAGCTATGTGAGCGTCCGGGGAGCGATCAGGGATCAGGGGTGAATTCACACCAGCCCTGTTTAGTCCACTTTAATCAAACTCTAGTCTGTTTGCCTAGAAAGTCCGGTTCGTTTGAGGAGGTGTGAATGTGCAATCGAACTTTGATATAGACCAAAAAAGTGAACTCTGGTCCACCTAAATGTTTAGGTCTTGGTCCGGTTGAAGTGAACTCTAGCCAATGCAGTGTGAATGCAAGAGGACTGGAGACCGCTCCAAAAGCAGGAAGTGGACTACTGTGCAGGGCATTCTGTGTAAATACAACCAAAGTAAACGTGCATTTCTCTTACATCGTACGGAGCCGTCAGTCGCCTTGTGTGAAAAACAACATCCTCCATGGTCTTCTGCCTCATCTTCTGCTCATGCTGAGTCCATTGTTGAAAAATGACAAAACAGAAATCCTAAAACCGCTAACATTTGACGCCACTCTGTTTTTGTTTTTATTTTTATTACCAGAAGAAAAAGAAGAAGTGTCTTCTTCAGAGGTATTTGTGTCGTTTCCTTCAGTGGTTCTTGGTGCAGCACCACCACAGGCGAGGGGGGCACAGGTTGGCTCGACTGACTCAGTGCAGTGTGAACCGCACCGGCTGAAACGTAAACAAATGTTCTGAATATTGGTCCCCAACTGAAGTGAGTCTACTGGAGTATCAGGTGTGAAAACACCCTAGGTGTCTTGCTCAGAGACACCACAACAAACGAGAATGGCTGGGAGTCGAACCAAGGCTTTTTTTCCCAGGTCGGCTGCCCTACCTCTACCCCATCACAGCCCCTGACAAACTGCCAAGTAGGAACGCTCTATTTATTTTAGTATTTATAAATATTTTAAGGCTTTATAAACCTTTCCCACACACTTGCAATGTTGTAAACTCTTAAACCTGTCATTTTAACAACATAGTATACTGTATGTACTGCACAGCAGCTACGTACTGCAAACAAAACCACAATGGTCCAGATCAAGTCCAAATCCAGATGAAAAAAGTCCCTACGGGCGCCAGAAAAAACCCCGACCTCCAAGCGACACCTCCTCGCCAGAGAGGCAACAGCTGGAAGTACTGTTGGCTTCTGGGTACTGTAGTCCTTTTGAGTAGCGATACAGTGTAGGTTTGTCGAGAGAAAACTACAAAATGGTGGCACCTGTTCCAAGTTTTTTCTTTAACTTTTTACTGTATTTCGTAGCGTCCCAATCTAGTGAGTAATGTTAAAGCTAGCGATCGTGTGTCTTGTACAGTTTTACTTTGAAAAACCGCAAAAGATCGAGTCCGCAAAAGCCGAACTGCAAAGTAGCGAGGGGCTACTGTATCTGTAAACACAAATCCACAACTGTTAATTAAAGCTCTATCGTGCAAAGAGGAAGCCACACGTCCAGAAACACCTCCATCATCTCTGGGCCAGCATCTTGACTTATTTATTTATTTGGAATAGGGCTTGTTTTCCTCCTCCCACCCACCTAAAGCCAACCACTTTCTGTCAGGCACCAACCCTGTTGCACAAACTGTTAGGAATGTCTGATGTGTTCCTCATGTCAGGACTCAAATGGGTCTCTTTTAGTGCCCACTCGCAGATAAGAGCTCAGGGCACTTAGGAGTGAAAACTAGAGAGATAGAAAGATTACAACAAAAAAAAAAAGGTTCAGGAAAGAAAATGTTTTCTCTTTCACTTTTCATCGTGCCCTGGGTGAAATACGTGTGATTTCCCTTTTACAAATTATATAAACAAGAAGACTCCCTGCAGAAATGAAAACTTCCTCTTTTCCTCTTGTTTAAATGTTCATCACGGTTCCTGCAACTCACGTCAAAACAAACAGATCTAAAAGTCTAAAAGATAAAAAATAAACTGGTTGGTTGTTTTAGTAAAAGGTGCAGCGGTTGTTTATTTGACTGTATCGTGTTTACTTTAGGTTACTCTTGGAAAGGCCTGTCTCAGTGGTCAGTTCACTGAATCAGGCCAGTGTTGCAGTCTGTGTCCTGTCGGCTTTGGAGTGGAGGCATCCTGTGGGAAGGAGGATACCAAATGTGCACCATGCCCACAAGGTAAGCACTTATAATCTAATGTTACAATTTTAAGCTCGTCTCATGTATCCCACTCGTTTCTCAAGGCAAACCTCGTTAAGGATGCCGACACAGAAGCACACTTGTTACTACTGAGCTTAAAATATTTTGTGTATCTTGTCACGCAGCTTTGCGATCAGGAGTAGAGTGCTGTGACTTTTTAGTAGATGTGCATCAAACAACGTGGAGAAAATCTGAGAAAAAAATGGCACAAAAAACTATGGAAATCAATGGGATTTGGGTGAAACACGCAAAAACTCAGTCCTCTTTGGAGCTCTTTACCTCAGGCATATTTCACAGTAGAAAAATCGTTCAAAGCCCAAATGGCTCACAGAGAGTTGGACGATACGTGTCTGAACTGGCATCTCGATATCTTTTATGGTTTTAACACAAATCCCAGTTTTAGTTTCATGATTTTTGGAAATTGTTATGGAATGTTCAACTGACAGTTGATAATGTGTCTAAAAAAAAGTCAAAACCTGTGCAAACAAACATTTCTTACTTCAGCACATATACCAGTCGGACATTAAAACGTTAGGATGTTTGTCTTCTTTCACCTGGTTCAGGGGTCTGCAACCTTTTAAATCAAAAGAGCCATTTGTGCTCAATTTACTAAACAAAATATGTATAGAGCTGCAGCACGGTCATTATCAAGTGCTGGCTCATGGGCCACTTCAAATTTGTAGGAAGATTTTTTTTTTCAGCCAGAGGGGGTGACTATAAAACAAAAATGTATATACTACTGTATAATGATTTTTGTTTTTTTTATTCATTTTACATTCAATATAACAATAACATCAAAATATGCAGTATGAAAAGGAAAATAAGAAAGAGAAAAAAAAGAACATAAAATGAAAAGTGGCAGAAAGAAGAAACAAATTCTTATTTTATCTGCCCCTTTTTTCAAAAAAACAAAGAGCAAAATCAATCCAAACAATGTTTTTCAAATAATTGAATACAAGATCAACTTCATCACATATCTAAAAAATTTCTAATACAATGGATATTTAAACTAAAAATTTTAGTATTTTGTTAACAACTTGGACTTGATCTTTTTTTTAAACACAAGCATTGATTTAGCATATTTAACATTTTAACATTTATTAATAATTTTACATTTTAGGGCTAAAGAAAAGGGCACATTCATGTAAACAAGGGGAAAATATATATACAGTATTTCATACCAATTTTACCCTCCAAAAAATTTACCCTGCACTCTGTAGATTTATGTGAGTCCCCCTTTTAACTTTGGAAAAATAAAAATGGCTACTGGTATGTATCCCACTTTAAAGTAATAAAGCATAAATTTAGTCTGTCTAAATATTAGGCCATTTTGTTGATATGTAAATGTGACTTAATACATTTTTAATGAAAAAAGTATTTTCTTTAACTTGAATTAGATCTATCTATCAATTAATTAATTCATTATTCACCATACTTCTTCTAGGCAATTGTCCTGTAGGTCTTCTGAAAAATTTCTAGTGGATTTAAAGATCCTGCTGTAACGCCGCAAGTTGGATAAATGAAGTAGCTAAAGCTAATCAACATTATTTTCTCTCTTTTAGTGATGTAGTTTAAACATTTGCAGAAAAACTGCTAAAACTTGTCATTTCTCTTTACCGTGGGTATAAAAAACAACAACTTTACATTTTTTTCATTATGTTTGGTCAGAGCTTCAAGAGGTTGCTGACCCCTGACCTAGTTTGTCCTCCGCTGCTCTAGGACTCGTGGTTTTCTCTCAAAGCCCCTCAGAACACAGAGTGCACAGCTATATTTTCAGACTTCAGCTTTATTTTAACTCAAAATATTCTCCTAAAAAATGGAAGTGAAGGGTCGTTTGAACTTGTATCTCCTCCATAAAACACTGCAGAAACAGGACAATGCACATGTTGGACGATCAGCGTCTTCTGCCACTCACAGATCATGAAATTGTAAGATCTGACCTTTAGTTTTTGGCCTGTTTTGTTTGGGACTTAGTTTTCAGTCTGTTTCTTTCCGCTTCTCTGAAGTTTGCAGTCAGGGAGTGAGAGACACAGGTGTGTGGTTACCGTTGTTACCATAATGAGCCACTGGCAGCAGCTGTCATTTTTTTTTTATCTTCTTTTTTTACATTTTTACACAGTTCATCAGAATGTTTTTTTTTTAAGTACTACAGAACTGATGTTGGATTTGTGTGGGGCAGTAGCTGCATTAGCATTTTTCAACATTCCTTCACAAATTGTGTAGTCTAGTTTTAAATCTCTTTTGTATTTTCTTCCCAGGAACATTTTCGTCATCTGAAAGCCTTAAACCTTGCGTTCCATGTACGAAGTGCCCACCTAGCCTCCCCACCCTGACGACCTGCTCAGCCTCCAGCGACACCCACTGCGAGTGTGACACCGGCTTCTTCTTCATGAGTGTCTATGGCGTGTGCGCGCCTTGCTCCAAGTGCAGGCGCGGCGAGGGTGTGATCCTGGAGTGCAAGTCCCAGAACGATAGGCTGTGCAAGATCTGTGGCCCAGGAACCTTCTCAGAAGAGCATCACAACACCAAACCGTGCCAGACGTGCACTCGGTGCTCAGACAACGAGGTGGAGATCCGTTCTTGTTTGGCCAACTCTGACACGCTCTGCATGGGTGAGTGCTGGCAGGGAAACAGACTCATGGTCTTATTGACAGACAGATACTGGTTTTATGATGTCTAACCTGCCACAAGTGGACTCAGGTCATCTCTGTGCAGTTTAAGCAAGGAGAGATTAGAAGAGTAGGTCTTAAGGGTAAAAGATGAACAATTCCTTAATACTGGTCACCATTTCTTTAATTATTCACCAACAGATTTGAGAAAAAAAAAAAAAAAGACCATGATTCTAAAAATAAAACACTTTTCTGAGTGGAAAACCCAAACCCAGCTGTGGACCAGCCACTGACATCACTACTGTCCTGCTCATTTTGATAAACTGACCTCTACATAGAAGGGCTGTATTCTGTCTTTAAGTGATGTCACTGAGATAACTCATTCAATTACTGCTTTTCCATTAACTGTTCTTTCCCCTTTTCATTTTCAACTTTCCACTTTATGGATGCACATGTATTGTATGAGACATACGGGTTTGTGCCAAAACATCAGCTGTTGCTATTTGTCTGCTGTGTTTTGAATTGAAACGCAATAAACAAAGGAAAAGAAAAAAGAAACAAAAAGATTGTAAGTGGGGTTCTGTGGAGAGGTATTGAGCAGTCAATATCTTACCTGCTGTAGACAGCTCTTTGTTCAACCTCAGCTTCACCAAATTGATGAGCTGATAGTTACATAGTCTGAGCAAAATGGAAGACCAAACTGGATTGCTGTAGGGATGCATGATATTGGATTTTTGGCCAATATGCTGATATATTAGAAATTATTTGGCCGATAACCGATACCAGTACCAATAGTTTTTCCCTAGACCTACTTACCTACTGCTGTGGAATTAAAACACATTATTCTTCATGGTCTTTGTCAATTTCGCTTGCTATCAAATTCAGATGCCAAAAAGGGGGATGAAAATTATTTAACACTATATAAATACAGGTTGTCCCCGACCTACGGCGCCATCGACCTACGGCGCTCCGTACTTACGGCGCCGCCCCCTGTGACGTCATTGCGCCGTTTGTTGCCTTTTTTATGCAGCATTTTATTTTATTTTTTTCGTTTTTTTTTAGGGTATTTTGTTAGCTAACTGCTTGGAAACACATTAAAACACATTAAAACAGCCATTCGAAGTTGTTTTACATTGAAAAAGTGTGTTTAAAAAGACGTTACCGATCGCCATTTTAGTTTTGGTTTTGATTTACGGACGTATATGCGGACATACGGCGCCAAGTGCGTTCTGTTCCGACCTACGGCAGAATCGACCTACGAACGGTTCTTAGGTCCGGAACCCGTTAGTAGGTCGAGGACTACCTGTATATCTTAACACCATCTTTTTTGAGAGACAAATCCAAAGTTATCTTTTTTTTTACTAAATATCATAAAATTAGTTTTATCAACATTCAATGATAATTTATTTAATTTAAACCAATCCTGTATTTTAATAATTTCCTTATTTATCAACTCAAACATCTGTTCCATGTCTTTACTCAAACAGAAAAAAGTTGTATCGTCAGCAAATAATACACATTTGAGAATGTCAGATACTTCAATCAAATCATTTACATATAAAATAAACAATTTAGGTCCAAGAATTGAACCTTGAGGTAGGTACTCCACATGAAATTTTGCATAAATTAGATCTTACATCATCGCATTTCCTGCCAGCTCCAGGGTTTTGGCAGTCAGTCACTCGAGCACCTCCGCTAGGTAGACGAAGATGCATCCACAGCACCTCCTTTACATCTTATCTGGAATTTGAGGCTGTATTTGAGGTAATATTTGAACTTTGAGATGTTAATGAGTTGCTCCCGGTTGTAAAATCCACGTTGTTGTCATGGTTATGCTTGATAACAAATGTCCAAAATTAACAAGGTTTTCATTAAAAATCCTTGCAGCTGCACAGCATCCAATACCAGAGGAAGTAATCATCCGTAAAAAGCCATTTACATCCAGGAAATAAAGTTTTCAAAATATCCCAGTATCTCAGAATGAACGTTAACAGCTACTCCAACACGTAGCCACCTTGAGCAGCTCAATTCTAGAACCGTGATAACCTTGATATATTGTCTGTTTTTCTCCTGCTTCGCACAGCTGCCAATCAAAGCTTTCCTGAGATTACTTTGATGCAAAATGATGATAAGGCTGAGTTAGAAGTGCAGTTTAGACAACTATTGATATTTTCTTTAAATGTGAGCCTGAGGTTTGGCCCGTGAGCCCTAATTGCACATTTTTTATCTTCAAACTTGTAATCATCATTAGGCAGATTAAATCAAGCACTTTATACAGCAGGAGACGTGTGTAGCCAATCATCTATGCAGAAATGATTGTTTTTTATAGCCTGCACACAGACAAAATCACTTTCTCAAGTTCCTATAGGCATCTTAGTAAAGTTGTGTCAATGTTGCTTATCTCCTGCCTCTTCTGTTTTCTATTGTTTTTTTTTTTTTTTTTTTTTTTTGTAAAATCCCAGTCAGGCTTCTGCACTTCATTTTGTCTGGGTTGATGATGTACCCTGAAAAGGAAATGCACATCAGCATTAGGACCTAATCAGTGCAGTGCATTTGTGTGTGTTGGCTGATGTGGACGCAGTCCAGTGCACCATCTCCCACTGAGAAGTTAAGATTGGCAACAAATTAATCGTCCCCCAGCAGCCCATAATCCTTTGCTGATAGATGGTGACAGATGTTGTACACACTTGTAGGCCTGTATTTAGCACGTGTGGATGAGGCACGCTGTGTGAAAATATAATGCAGGGGGTTATATACTGACTGCAGCTCACTTTGTGCATTTAAATATTTCAGAATGTGACTTTTGCAGTGGCATCCTGAAAGCCAGCATCTACAGACAATGAAGTTCTTGTTTAACATGTTCCAACTCTGTGACATGTGCTGGAAACTGCCTTTAATTCCAGAGTTTAAGACCAGGACCTTGTTTGCAGCAGAATGATGGAAGAAGGCTGTACTCTTTCTACTGTTGCTGGCTCAAATCACCACTGTTCCACCGTGTTGCGCCAGCGCCATTCAGGCCAGATTTGAAACAGCTTGTGATCATCTTTTATTTTAATTTAAACATTTTAATAAATAAAGACTGAAATTTATTCTATTTTAAAGTTTATTTTAAATTCTAAAGTAATTGTACCTATATTACTTCTATATGTGTATATACCCTTATACTGTATACTGTATACTTATCCTTATATACAGTACAGGTAGTCCTCGATTTACGTCACCCCCGACATACGGCAACTCGGACTTACGAACGCCTCCCAGTGACGTCATCACACCTCCCATTGACTTT